>PVJI01006764.1:0-83589 GCA_004026765.1 Micronycteris hirsuta | reverse complement strand
AAAACATCCTTAGAAATATGGCCAAGAAGAAAGGACAGTCAGTATCTGTTTTGCAAGATGTGCAGAAACTTGAGACTCACGGAGAATTGTTTTTCCAACACCATGTCTCTGGAAGGTTTTTTCCCCAAGGTCTTTATTAAGTTAGTAAATACGCAAAGATGTACACAAAGATAACCTCCAGTATTCTACATGGCTCTCACACACACACTAACCTCAGGAGGGTGGAATAAGATGAATGAAGAGCTAAAAAGGCAAGTGTCCAGCTGAGAAGAAAGGGAAGGAGATGAATACGACTTTCATCAGCTAGCATGGGTATATCAGATGGGAGTTACAGATTGATACAGAAAACGGGGATGAGAAAAAAACCCAAATATGCTATTCTTCTCTCCTGTCAGAGTGTATTGCCATTTGGGGCAAGTTAAATCACTTCTCTGTACTTTATTCCTATTTGGAGCTTATAAAAGCTGATACTTTAAAAATCTACTTACCTCTGCTGAACAAGCAGCTGCTTCACTTATCCTCAAAAACCAGAGGAGACACAAGAGCAAGAAGAGTTCAGGTATGTCAGAGGTTGCAAGGGAGAAAGACAAAAAAAAGAAAAGCCACTTGTCACCTGCCATGCAAGGACCCAGCAGTGCTGACATGAAAATTCTCTGACTCTGGCTTACTGCGGCTCTTGATAATGTACTTAATCTAAAAGCAAATACAATTCTTAAATTTTGGCGTCAAAGGGAGCCCCAGTGCAGCAGGACAATTGTGCCTGGCCTTGTTCCTTAGAGAGAGAGCCCTGACCGCACCATGGGCCTTGGGGCACACAGATAGTGAGTGCAAAGGCTTTTCTTCAAGGATAATAAAAAGCTCTTGAGGATTTATAAACTGTTTCATCTGTTGGAAAATATTTATGCAGACCTGGCACTTAGAGTGAATTATTCTTATTAAGCAAAAGCTGAGAAAATTGCTTAAGTCTCACCAGAAGGTACCTGCAGTCTATCAGAAGCCAAGACATTCTATAAGCTATAAACTTAAGAGAGAAGAAATTATGGGTCTGTGCGGAGACAAATGACTCCGGAGAGCATGTGTCCTAGCTCTGCTTCTCATGCAGCTGTGCTGGGTGAGTTTTCCATTCCCACCTGCTAGGGAACATGGGGAGGGCATTAGAAGGGACAACGTCCCAAGGACGGCTCCCCCTTTCATTTTTCCAGCGACATCCAGTGACCCCACACCCGATGTCCACGGTCACACAGCACATGCAAATTTATTCAAGGACTTTAATACAGTGCAAGGTATTGAGCGGAGCACTCTATATGCATTATCTTATTACTTTCTAGCGACCATCCCAGGAGGTACTGTTATTCACCTCATTGTACAGATTCAGAACTGTGGGATGGGGAGATTAAGGAACCTGGCCGAAGTGGAATGACTGTGGCGATAGGCCTGTGCCATACATAACCCAGGCTGCCTGACTCTAGGACAGGCTCTCGAACCACTCCACAGAATGCCACAGAAGCCACAGGATCGATCGCCTGACTCAGCTGGCTACTCCTGAAACTTGCAAGGAAGGGAATTTTCCTGAGGAACTTTTTCTCATAGTGCTCACTCAGTCCAAACTCAGCTCATCTAATTTGCATAATTACGTGTCTCAGTTCTTTTCCAAACACTTTGTGTCTGTTACCTTTTCCCTCTTCTTTCTGAATTCAGAAAGCCTTACCAATTCCAATTCTTCACAAATTTGCCAAGCACACTCCCATGTGGTCCTTGGCACAAAGCATAGGGGCCCAAGAAATGTTTGTTGAATGAGCTCAGAAGGCAGATAATTCCCATCTGACTGTGCTCGTTAGCATCAAAACCGTGCATTGCCCACATCCCCCACTAGGATGTCCCATCTTCGCTCCTTCATTTGCATATATAAATCCCCACATTTACATCTTATAATATCTCTTCCATCGGTCTGGGACCACTCACTTGAGCTAACAGCCTCATTATAAAAACATTTTAGAAAAATAATGTTTCCCCCCAAAGTTCTTATTTAAATGTTCAATCAACACTTCTAGAACTGCTTCAATCAAAATAATAGTTTTCCAAGACCCTATTGGAAACATGTATTAGATTTGCATGTCATTTCTGTCAAATAAGCATTATTCTAATAGCCATTGGCATTTAAGACATGATGTCCTGATAGTCCCAATATCAGTAGAACCGTCTTTAAAAACAATAGATAAAGAATAAAAAGAAAGTTGGGAAGAAAAAATGTCTAATTAAAAGGGTAGAGAAGAGCCCTGGCTGGCGTAGCTCAGTGGATTGAGTGCGGGCTGGGAACCTAAGGGTCCCAGTTCAATACCCAGTCAGGGCACATGCCTGGGTTGCGGGCCAGGTCTCCATGAGGGCCATGTGAGAGGAAACCATACATTGCTGTTTCTCTCCCTCTCTTTCTCCCTCCCTTCCCCTCTCTCTAAAAATAAATAAAAATAAAATCTTTAAAAAAAATTCTTTAAAAAAAAAAGTGTAGAGAAGAGATCCTAAATGATATAGAAGTTGTGTCTGAAAACGTTACCATAGTCAATCAGCAATATTACTTGATCAATGGTTTCCATAGCTCCTTGTGTCTACTTAGCGACTCTGGGCTCTCTGCCCTGGCTCAGCTTTCTTTCTCTCCTGACAGAACACTCCTATCAGCTGGCTCGCAACTCTGTAGCCACTTCTACATCAAACACTGAGACCTGACCGGTGAGAATGATGCAGCTGTGGTCAGTTTTCCATGTGAGGATACATCTTCCTTGCTGTTGTTCTTTCCCTCACAATCCCAATTCTATATTGTAAAATTTCACAAGTGATGAGACTTTCTTCAAGAAATCTAGAGTTCACTTTAACTCTGGCTACTCCTTAAACTCATCTTTGGTCAAATGACCCTACTTGCAGTGGAGCTAAGAAAGAAATTTCACTCCCTTCTATTTCTAAGTGGACTTCAAAATACTAGACACATTTCCAGCAAATATTCTGGGGTCTGGACAGTAGAGCTGCACTGAAGGGCTCCACAGACCTTTAGCAGAATTCTTGCACATGACTTTCGCCTTTCCAAGTATAGGAAGCATTGCCCCACCCATCCTCCATCCATTACCGGGATGAATCCCTCCCAGCTTCCCATTCCCCTCCTCAGAAGTCACTAGTGACTTTTTTTTCTTACTCCAACAAGTTTAAGCTCCTCTTGCCTTGTGACCCTCCCTAAATTTCTCATCCTTACTATCTGTTGGAGGGCAGACTTGAGATGGAGATGGGAATGCAGGCATCATCGGGCCTGCTTTTGGAATTGATGCCTGGAGCAAGTCTGGGCAGAGACGGATGTTAGGCTGTGACATGGTCATAACAAAGGCCTATGACAGCCCCATGGGGAGCTTAGGGCTGAGAAAGCCCTGCAGAACTCTCTTTTCATTACGGCAAGAAGCCCAGCCTTTCTACCTTCTCATCAATCAATCACTGGCCACGGGTTGCCCCTGAAAAGAGAATGAGACCTTGGCCCAGATGGCTCTCTTCAGCTGAGGCATATTAGGATTATGTACTCCTTGAGGACAAAGACCGTGTTTTTAATGTGTGCATTATACAATGTATGAAGAGTACTGTAAAAATGTAGAAGACCTTCACAAAAATAAAGTATTTAGCACTAATTATGTGCCATGCACTATTTTAGGTAATGAAGTTTCTATGGTAAACAAGATAGATAAAAGCCCTCTTTTCAAAAAGATTATATTCTGCTTATTAAGAAGTATTAGTTATTCTGCTCCTTATTTTATCTTAATGTTTTCTTAGTCATTATCTAAAATTCAAAATACTTATAAAGAGACTTTAATAGTCAAATCTTACATCTTCCTTGCATAGTGAACCTATGCTGTAGTAATAAATTAACTTTGAAATCTCAGTGACATAGTACAATTTGTGTGTCACCCTCACTATTCCCTGACACTGGCCGGGAGGCTCTCCTGCATCTTGGAGCCGCACTATCTGGAACACATGGCCTCCAGGTTCTCCACATCAGGGAAGAGGAATTCCCATAGGCACACTGGCTCTTAACTGCCTCGAACTTCCTGCTCCAGTTCGTTGGCTATAATTAGGCACATGGCCTTTATCTAACTACAGGTTCTGGGAAATGTAACAGAACAAATAAATAAGCATTGTACACTGATCGTCTCTGCCACAATAGCCAATGTCTGTTGAGTATTTCTATATGACAATGCCTTTCTAAGCATTTAAAGTTTCTGTACCTCACTCCGCAGGGGTGGAGTAGGGGGTTCCACACCAACAAGAGTTCTCGGACACTGACTGAGTGTCCTGCAATGCAACTCAACTCTGACGCTCTCTACCTGAAGATAGTGACATGATCCACAGGTTAAGGGCTCAGTCCTACAGAACTGTCCCACATGCCCTCCACTGCAGACACCAATCCAAAGGCCAGGTCATCACCTGTTCTTCTGAGTGATCAGCTATAGATTGGAGGTCCCAACAACCCCCTCCTTGGGTTAGATTAATTAGCCACAGCATCTCAAAGAACTCAAAGAAACATCTTACTTACCAGATAAACAGTTCATTATAAAGGGATATAACTCAGGAGCAGCCAGGTGGAAGCGATGCACAGGGCAAGGTATGGGGAAAAGGCATGCAACTCCCATGCTCTCTCCAGCACACCATTCTCCCTGCTTCTCCATGTGTTCGCCAACCTGGAAGCACCAATCCCATCCTTTTGGGTTTCATACAGGCCTCATTTCATAGGCATGAATCATTACATCATTGGCCATTGGCAATTGATTCAACCTCTAGCCCCTCTCCCCTCCCCACTAAAAGGTCCAAGCCTCTAATCACATGGTTGGTTCTCTTGGCAACCGCCCCATCCTTAAGTTTAGTCCAAAAATTGCCTCATTAACACAACAAAAGACATCTTTGTCAGCTCTCATCACTGAAGAAATTTCATGTTTTTTTAGGAATTCTGTGCTAGAAATAGGGACTAAAACCAAATATATATTTTGTATTGTAAATCACAAAATGATGGTGCTTAACATGAATTACTGACAACTTTATGAGGTAAATACTAATATTAATTCCAAAGAAACTGAGGAACAAACAAGATGAGTAATTTACTCAAGATCTTATGGTTAGTAATTAGTAGAGATAGGGTTTGGATTCAGCTGTAAGCTCCAAAGTTGATGCAGTTTCCACCATATATACTTTAAAAATTAAACAGAGACCCTAAAAAAAGGCCTTTCTTCTTTCAAAACAGATCTTTGAGAAACCCATTAGAATAAGCTCTTCTTTTCCAGGTGTGACCTGATAATACGAATCCAACCTCCTGTAGAAGTACCCACGTTCCACATCCTCCTCATAACACCCAGTTCTCTCAGTGTTCTGCATGAAAACACGTGGGATTTCAATTTCTTTGCTTTTTATAACAGTCATTAGTCGTTCAAGCATTGCAATGAGCTCCCTTTGAACAAATAAGCCGTACCATACAGTCTGCCAAGAGCCTTACTATTAAGCTGGAAACTATTGATGATTAAAATTTTATTGTCCCTTTCCAACTGAAAAAAAAATCTTATTATGGTAACATGTACAGAGGCTATTAAAACATGATTGTTCTTTATGACCAGGAGTCCTCGGTGACTCTCGAAAGCGAAGTCCTTCTCAAGGGCTCAGATTTTCTGTACATGCTTTCATTCTTCCTAGTCTGCCCTGACTCCGCCCACTCTTGTTTCCATGGCAACGAGGAGACCATAGATAATTGAAATTAGGTTTGTCTTCGACGGTTTAAGAATCTGGGTTACTTTAAACGCCTGCACGTGGAGGGAAGAGAAGAGCCTCTATCGCCACCTGCTGGGCTCCACGGTTTCCTCAGCCTCTCGGGTCCCCCATCTCGGAGTCCAGATTTCTTGGCTTTGGTTTCTTTCCCAGGCAAAATGCCCTCTGACATTTGTCAATCTTTCTGTTGCAGTTTAGATAGAATATTGTTATGAGAAAGAAATAAAAACCTAGCCTTCAGCATGAACTACTCTTTAAACTGCTAATTCATAAACAAAGATCATAACTAACCACTTCTCCACAGCACTCAATTGCTTCCAAGTGTTTTTCATTAAACCTAAGTGAAAACACTTCCCAGGATGCAATTATAAGGGAATATTATTAATCACATGCCTTGATTAGCCTTGGACGATGTCACAAGTGAATTGGCTGAATAAAAATGTTCTTCTTTCTGAATACCCTCATTTTACAAGATGGGTATTGCTGAAGGTTTTGGTTTCCTGAAAAGTAGAGTGAACTACACAGAGCACCTTCCCACTGTATATTGATGTGCAATGAGGGCTGGCATTTAATTTCATGTGGCTTTGCTTTTCACTATCTGATTACGGAGGAACTATTGATGCAGACATCTTCGGGGTCTAAGGCAAAACCTCGCAAATATTTTCTAGAGCACTGAGAATAAACAATTCAATTTAACAACATAGATTTAAGAAATGAACAAGGGCTCCTAGTAGCTAGAAAGTTCCTGTGTGACGTTCTTACTGTCCTCAAATGCTTCGTTCCCTGTGTATTCACTGCCCCTCAGAGTTATCTGAAAACTCAGCCCTGTGGAAAGGGAGATACCCGCAGTTCCGTAAGTAGAAGACATGCAAACGAACTGTTACTGGCAAAACAAATTAGCAAAGGTGGGTGAATGGAAGTCAGGATTAAAGATGTATGATTTAAAACATAAATTGCATACTGCGTTCCTGAATAAAGTTTATATTGTAAAAATGTTGATTCTTCCTAAGAGCATGTATCAATTTGATTCAATGCAAATAAATACCTTAGCAGAATTATTATGTCATTTGACATGCTTCATTCTAGAATTCATCTAGAAGAAGAAATAAGTGAGAAGAGCCAACATTTCTTGGAAAAAGAGGCAGACCTTTGCTGTAAAATATCAAAATATGCTCTAAAGATACAGCACAGACAGTGTGATCTACTGCAGAGTTAGGAAAATAGACCAATAGTATGGAACGGAATGTCAAAAATGACCCCATTTTTATATAAGATAAACTAATTAATTAATGGTACTGGAGCACTTCACTAAACAAAACATGTTAGACCTCTACTTTGCATCATGTAATAAAATCTCAGATGAATTAAAGACTACGTATAAAACATAAAAATTGTTCATGGAAATTTAAGGGACTGTAGAGTGTTGGTGAGGGAGAAAGCGCTTTCAGCTAGACAACACACTCAGAAAGCACAAAGGAAAGTCTAACGTATTTTACCACATTCAGATGTTTAACTGGCTGTGTGGCTCCTGATAAGACCCCTCTCAGACACAGCATTACCTACAGTGGAATTTAAGGGGGGCCCACAAAGCTCCCTTTAATCCCCCACCACACTTTACAGTGCCATCTAAAATGAAAGGGCTGAGCACCAAGTACCCCCAAACCTAAGTGAGTTCCCACACTCATGGCTAGACCCACCTCTCCTGTTCCACAGAACAGTCAGTGCCCCTAGACCATGACCTCTCCCCAGGGGCCCCCCTTAATCACAACTGGGAGCTATCATTCCCTAAGACACCATCAGCACTGATCTCCTTAGGAAGTTCTTTCCTAAGTTCCAACCCCACCAGAAATTCAAGCTTCCCAGAACCTCACGGAGACTCTTACCCACGCACAGATCTTCAAATTCCCTAGTCTTACTTCACCAGACTTCTGCATATCCCCGGCCTCCAGCGACATAACTTACAGCGCCTAATGCACAATGAAAATGTGGGGCCCCTTGTTAAAAAATGAATTAAGAATTTCCCGATGGCAATAGTAAGGCATTAAACCAAGCATAGGGCCCTTCTAAGTGCGGGGCTCTGTGTGATCACGTGGGCTGGGCACTCACGCGGCTTTCCAGGTCCTTCCTCTAACTCCTCCTTTCTTCCTTGCCGCACAGTCTGTCATCAGCAAAATGCCCTAGATCCTCAATTTCTTCTCTAGGTGTTCAAAAGAATTCTTCTTACTCTAAATAAATCTTGCCTAGCCCCAAGGACACTGCCAGATTCCACCTCCCACACCCCAGCGCCTGAGGAGGGGGCAGGTGGCCCCTTTATTTCCCATGGCTTTCCCTTTTTAGAGCTTCTGTGTCTTTTTCAAAAGTCCAGTTTCTTTCAGGCTCCCGCCGTCCATTCATACCACGTGGCATGTCTTTTTGTTGCAGTTGTCTCTGGACCTCCCCGTTGTTCAGCCCACACCTGACACCCTGTAGGTGCTCAGGGAACATTTGTTGAGAAAGTTAATAAATGATACAATCATTTTGTAGGAAAAAAAAAAACAGGGTAGAAATCAAATTTAACTTGCCAACTGCATAGAAAGAGCAGTCGTAGTTTAAGCAAAGCATCTGTTTTGCCTGAATCACTCACACTATCTAGATATTTTCATTCTATATCCTGTGTAGCTTTCAACAGAAAACTGGCCAAAACCAGGCTTGTGATGGGCCACGTTGATATCTCTACCCTAAAGGTTTATAATTATTCCTTTAAAAAGTTGCGAGGAGGGCGAGAGGAAGAAGTCACTTGATATGACTTCAAGAGTATATTCATGTCCCTTTTAGAGTTTGTTACTAAACCACAAAAAGGAGAGCCGGGTCTGCCTGGCCCTGTGTGTGCGGCCCTGTGAGAATTTCCAGCCTCATCGCTTCCAAATACTGCCCTCTTCTGGCTACAGGCTGCCGGTTGCTGGAACTGTGGAAGGAGGCTGCTAGGCAGAGAAATGAAATTGGGGATGGAGACAAAGATGCAGTGAGAGACTGAAGATCAGGGAAAGGCAAGTGTGGGAACAAAATGGCAAAAGCGGATTTATAACCCTCCTAAACTTCATGTTCACTCAGCCCCATTTTTCCTGGAGAGGTCTGCTGATTCAATGCCCTCCGAGACAAACACAGGCAATTCGTAGGACTTGTCCAGTTTGCATTGGCACCGACCACAAGCTCAGGGCTTGGAAGCATGAAGCCATAACTGTTCTGAGCTCTTCGCTGCCCCCGCCCCTCACCTTTCTCACCCAGGAATCCTGCAGCGCCCTTCGTCCTTGCTCGTTGTTCCTCTAGACCTGCTGTCCACGCTGCCCTCCCAGAAACTACCCACAATATGCTTTCGAAACACAATGGATGCCTTGCCCGATTGCCCCAGCTGTACACACTTTCACAGGTTTTCCCCTCTAACCCTCAGTGCTAAAAGGCATATGTAATTGCTTTACCACCTTCTGGACCTGGGTTCTTAATCCCTCTGGAAAATAGTACACTGATGATAGGAGTTGGACAGGAAACATGTCAAAGAGAAAAAAAAAATGGCAGGTTTGGCCAGAGCAAGTAACTAAAACATGAACTTGGAGACCTTTTTTATACATTGATGGAACAATCTAAAGGTTCTGCACTCTTCTTCACTATGGTCAATGTCACTTACCAATGCAAAGGATGTAGAGCTCCCCTCTATGTTGCACTTCACAGCACATCTAGAAAATGCTGATACTGGTACTGTGCACTAGTGTTAGCCAGTGGTGCTGCTTACAGCCAGAGGTGACCGCCACAGACCCTGGCAGGCAGCCTGGGGGGCCGAAGGGATTAATGTTGTTAGCACATCAATAATGGGCACACTGGTTAGGAAGCTGTGGTCTAGAAAATGTGCCAGACCGAGACCAAGAAACATGCCTTATCAAGGTACCAGGAAATCCTGTGGACAAACCCCAGAGTGTAACAAAGGAAAATAAGCCAATTAGAGTAAAAAAAAAAAAACCAACTACAATTCTTGGAGTAGAACACAATTTCTGTGGCTTTCTCTCCTGGGGTGTCCTTTAATGCCCCCACTGCCTCTACCTGGTCATCCATTCAGGGCCAGCTCCAACCTCCCTCTGCAAAGAGGTTGTCCTAGCAATGCCCGTTATCCCGTCTGCTCTGGCTGCGAGTCAGAGGCTGTGTACCAGCACTTGTCACAGCTACACCCAGTCCTGGGTTGTTCACTGATGTTTAATTGGAGCATGCTTAACCACATACCCCTGTACTCTGGCCTTCCAGGGTTACACACCTCCATGCCAGCCAAATCAGAGCAATCTAAGCCCCCATTAGATAACGTCGGAAATCCCAGTCCTCTGCTCAGACGATTCGGGATTACCGGACAGTGCACAGCTGCCTTGGCTGCTGCTTGCCATCCAATCCATTGCTCCTACCAGCTGCTTGGCGCGCTCCATGCCATTTTGAGTGCTTTCTTTATCTGTCCATGTGTAGATGTCGACTCCCCTCTTATTTCACAACTCCTCCTCACACCCCAGCGCAGCGAACAACCATGCAGACTGCAGGCCTGAAGGTAATATACAGACTTGGAATGCAGGAAAGGAACATTCAAAACCTGGTAACAGTGGTCACTGCTTCTAAGTCCACCAGCCTCATCCCAATGTAGAGTCTGCTCCCTGCTGTCTCTCCCCTCAGTCCGTCTTGCCGACATGTTGCTATGGTCTCAGGTATTCTTCATAGAGGGGGAGTTCCCCTTGACCTAGTACTGAGTCCAAAACTCCAATTTACTTTTTGACAGGCCCTGGCTAGAGGATAAAAAGCCAGTTCACTCAATAATTCTCAAAAATTGGATCTCCACCCTCTATAAACGTGGCCATTCACATTGTTTTGCAAAATTATCTCTCCTCTTTGTTGCAACTGCCCTCAGGAGACTAAACCCAGGACTAAACTTTTCATATTTAAAATGCCTCTAAAAATTGTTTCCTCAAGCAATTAACAAAAAAAAAATCCAACTTTCCTTCAAAAATGAAAGGATACTGTTCTTCCTAAATATGAAGATGGCTGTAATTTAAAAAGCCCAGGATAGCCCTGGCTGGTGTAGCTCAGTGGACTAAGTGTGGGCTGTGAACCAAAGGGTCACTAGTTTGATTCCCAGTCAGGGCCCATGCCTGGGTTGCAGGCCAGGTCCCCAGTGGGGGCCACGTGAGAGACAACCACACATTGATGTTTCTCTCCCTCTCTTTCTCCCTCCCTTTCCTTCTGTCTAAAAATAAAAAAATAAATAAAATCTTAAAAATAAATGAATAAATAAATAAATAAATAAATAAAAAGCCCAAGATAGAGTTACCTTTGAGGTGCATGGTGAGACTACTACTTGTTCCCCAAATCCCACTCACCTCTGCCTCCTGCTGCAGCAATGAGAGAACTCAACGTCCAGCCTCCCTTGCACTTAGGTGTACCATGTGGCTGAGATTTAGCCAATGAGAGTGAGCAGAATGGGGAACATGTCTTCCAGGACTGGCCCATTGCAAAATGTGTAACTCCCTGCTCTTTTCTCCTTGTGACTAGGCTGAAAGAAGGGGACCTTCTGGGACAAGTTTGAGTGTCCCATGTTGAAAATGGTAGGCTTTGCCATCTTGAGGCCTGAATGATTTCAAGAAGAAGGGACGTGTCATCAAACTGTTCACTTGCTCCAGACTCTTTTTAAAGCAAGAAATAAACTTCCGTGTTATTTAAGCCATTATACTGTTTTGGGTCTGTGTCTTACAGCAGCTGGCCCACCGTGATACAAGCTGTGAATAGATACGCTATTAGAGATGCCCCGACTCTGACGTGGAGCTAGCAGGGGTCTTTCTGATGTGATAAAGGACAGTAATGGCCAGAAAGAGACCCACTCCGCCTGCCTTCTTGGCTTCCATTTCAACATTTTATCTAAAATTCCACCACATGGGTTTCATTACTTTGAATAAAGACATAATACTTTTAGGAAACTTAGACAACAACTGTATTGCCTGAAAAGGATAACACATTAAATCATTGTGTTCTGTGATCTGCCTTAACATAGACGACTTTCTTACATTTATTTCTCATGAAACACCCAACAAAGAATCAAGAAAGAGATACTCGGGCTATGAAATGTGGAAGGGCAGATTGGGGGGATGGAGGAATATCTGGAGGGTGGAGCCCTTGAGTTTTTGCTCCAACAGAAGCGGAAGTCTGGGCAGTAGTCGGTGGATGGTAGACCCCTGGGACCCCGGAGAAACCTTGAAGAGCAAAGGGACAGGGCAGAAGAATCAAAAATGGGAGATGAAGGCACTGAAGGCACATTTCTTCTTGATAATTTGCTGAATGCTGGTCCTCAAGTCGGGTGCTTTGGCCCAGCTTTCCCTGCACTTGGAGCAAGTCATTTGGATGGTCTATCCTGCTTTACCGACGGGAAAGCCCTGGTGAACATCGTAACTCTGGGATTTGTTCACACCAAATCTGTACCTTCAGAATTTGGGTGTTCTGACTATTTTTTTCCATAAGTACCTTATTTAGAGATTCCTCTAACAATAGCCATCTACTCTTTCAGCCTATGCAGGTATTTTCCTTCTCTAGCTCATGTAAGGGCAGACAGGTGGGCGGGAGGCAAGGCCATGGGGTCATTGGCACCAAAAGTTAATCCCCAAATAATTCGGCTACATTTGTCCACTTACTATTTTTAAACAAGAATGTACATATGACATTCCGTTTTGTGGTTAAAAAGAACATTAAAATGACAATTATTAAACAGAACTTGAAATATCTGCATCCAGAATTTGTATGTCATGTGTATTTGCTGTGCATTCAGGGGCAGCAAATCTCAGGCCCTCTGCCCCTGTTGGCTGTTGGCCCTGGTGCCCCCTCACGGATGCAAGCAGTGGAGGTGGCCAGCATCCCTCGTGGAGCTGAGGGCTCTGCCTCCCTGGTCTTACCCTAGGTCACACGGATGATGCTTCTATTAGTTGCCTGTTTTGCCACCATAACAAGTTACTACCAACTTAGTAACTTAAAGAACAAACATTTATTTTATTGCAGTTCTGTAGGTCAGAAGTTCAACCCTGGATTCAACATATAAAAACACGTTGTTGGCAGGGCTGCATTTCTTTCCGGAGGCTCTGGGGGAGAATCTGTTTCTTTGCTCATTGAGGTTATTGGCAGAATCCAGTTCCATGAGGTTATAAGACTGAGGTTCCAGTTTCTTCACTGGTTGTCTGCTGGGGCTGCCCTTAACTCCTAGAGGCTTCTCTCTAGTCCTTGCATGCAGTTCCCCACGTCTCAGAATCAGCAACGGGGCATGTAATCCTTTTTACACTGCCATCTCTCTCACCTACTCTTTTCCCTTTCGATTCTCATAAGGACTCATTAAATTACATCGGGCCCACCCAGATAATCCCAGCTTCTCTTCCTGTTATTAGGACCATAACCTTAACCACATGTGCAGAGTCTCTGTTACCGTGTGAGGCCACATAGTCACAAGTTTTGGACACTGGGGCATCAACATCTTTGGGGGTCACTACTTTGCTTAACACACTCTCAGGTAAGTCATTTGCAAAAGCTTGGTCTGTAAGGTGATCAGCGTAAATCATTTTTTATCACACTTTTCACTTTTCTATCACACTTGTAGTTGGTTTATAATATGTATGCTGACTTAATGTCTTGTTTCTGCAGGTAGAACTCAAAGGTATTATCAGAGCACTCAGCACCTCTCCCTGACACTTCCATTTTCCTCTTATACCCTAAAGAGTAGTATTTGAAATTTAAACCATCAAATTCAACCGTAGTGGGATGTCAAGAACTAAGTTTGCCTGAGTCTAGAGAACATAGACCTTCCCCTATGAGTGTGTCTCTTTGAACAGCTTTATGACAAAATAATAAAAGAGCTAGACATAAAGGTGTGCCATCCTGTGATGAGTTAATGTTCTTCCCGGTGTACATTTCTTCCACAGTACCCAGTTTGGCCCCCACTGGAAACTTGACTACTGTTCATACGTGCTGTTTCCTCCAAGTACAGGGAAATCTCCTTTTTCATTTCTGGTCATAGTGCTCCCAGAGAGTGGGCAGGGCAGAAACAGGCACCGAAGTTCATGTGGGCCAGACAGTGAGTCAGTAGGAAAGCAGTAAATGATAAAAGACGGTGGACCATCGCCAGAGGAGGGAATGGACCTCTCAGCTTTGGGAAAGGAAAGGGCTGGACTTCCTGCCCTGACCTGATACAGGATTAAAGCCATATGAGTTGTTGGTTTAGACAGGGGTACAAAGAAAAAAATGCTACTGTCAGAAGCAGACAGCACAGAAAGACCAAGGGCTGTTTTCAGGTTTTCAGGGGTACAGGACTTTGCATATCTGCCCTCTATCACTTCCCTGTTGACAAATGGGTCTGCTTGGCAGTAGCAGCTTCTTTTTCCATGAGGGACTCAGGCTCGCATTGCCCAGAGTGGAGCAATGTCATCTGGGAGCCATTCTTGGAAATACTGGGACACCACTTGGAAATGCTTCCACAGCTGCTTAACAAGATCTCCTGAAGCCCTCCCTACAGAGCGCTAGCAGCTTCCCGTGCTTACTCACAGCGACTCTTTCCTTCTGCTCCCCGCACCAGGACATGCTTGTTCGGTCCCCCGTGGGCCCTTCTGACAGGACATGCCCTGCACCTCTGATGTGAATTCAATGTGCAAATGAGGATCAAAAAGTTCTGGAAATTTTCCTCATAACCTCAGCCAGAGGGGCACTCAACTGAAGTTTGCGCAGCACCAATGAACAGAACAATGAGGGAATTACATGTCTGTGGATGCCTGTAATGATATGGCACCCCAGATCAGTAATTGCTCCATCGAGTATCTGCTCTTCATCATTGAAAAGAGTATCTGTGGGAACTATTTCAAGGTTCAAAGTCATGTTTCATGGAGGTGCCAACCATTGTTAACAAAATCGCTTTCTTTGAAAGTACAAAGATCTACACAGACGTCGGCTGAAGGGGAGGGCAGTTGACAGAGAGCAGGTGAGCTCTGTCCTATTAGTGGCGAGGCTTTGATGACTCGCCTTGATAACGGCGGGAAATCAGATCAACTGGGCTGGCTCTAGATTTATTTTATTTATTTTTATTATGTTTTGGCTTCCATGAAAGGGAGTATATGTGAACACGGCAGCACCTGCTGAGTGTCGGAGCCCAGGGGCAGCGACGTCGATGGGGGCCTGTGGTGCTGTCCTCTCACACGTCCAGGCCAAACCGGAAAACAGCAATGACTTTGTAACTCCATGCTTCACCTCGGGGGCAGTGGTCAGCATATCCTCTGGCTTTAGAAGAGTCCGAGACAGAAATTCTGTGGAATTCTTACACTAAAAACATCAACCTCGCTGGGCTTCCTGTAATGTTCCTTGGGTCACTGAGCCAGGGACTGGAACCCACCTGAGATACCAGCCTCCTTTCTTTTGTCACCACTGCCTCCAAAGCGTGCAGTTACGCCATCCCACCCTCAATGTGCCCGGTCTCGTCTGATCTTGGAAGCTAAGCAGGGTTGGACCTGGTTAGTACTTGGAAGAGGGCTTGCTCTAGGTTTAATTCCATGGAGCATTTGCAGGCTCTCTGAAGTGGACCTGCAGTACAATCCCACAGTCAGCCCTTTGAGGGACCGCAAGCCGGCTCACAGTTCCCTGTAGAAGTGACAATTCCTACAAGGGCTCATATTTTTCAAGCACTTTAAGAACTCACGGGCTTGGTCCTGGCTGGTGTGGCCCAGTGGATTGAGTGCCAGCCTGTGAACCAACGGGTTGCTGGTTCGATTCCCAGTCAGGGCACATGCCTGGTTTCCTGGCCAGGTCAGGTCCCCAGTTGGGGGAGTGCAAGGGGCAGCCACACATTGATGTTTCTCTCCCTCCTTCCTTTCCACTGTCTAAAATAGACAAATAAAATCTTTAAAAAAAAAAGAACTCAAAGGTTTAATAATTCCTACAGATAAACTAGTTTTGTTTTATTTATTTTTTTGTCATGCTTTGAAAGCAAAGTGCCCAAGAGTCTCTTTTTAAAACCCAGAGAGGCAACACATTGCAAAGTTGAGGCTAGAAATTTTTCTTCATTCCCTTGTGTTTTTGTTTTGTTTTTTTTTTTTTTAGATTTTATTTATTTATTTTTAGAGAGAGGAGAAGGGAGGGAGACAGAGAGGGAGAGAAACAGGAATGTATGGTTGCCTCTCACATGGCCCTCACAGGGGACCTGGCCTGCAACGCAGGCATGTGCCCTTGACCGGGAATCGAACCGGGACCCTCTGGTTCCCAGCCCGCGCTCAATCCACTGAGCTACACCAGCCAGGGTATTCCCTTGTTTTTTTGACTACAAATATTAGCAGAATGCAGAAGTGTGTCGTGAAATACCACACTGTTCCAATATTTGTTTTTACCTTGGTTTAAGAGAAATCTAGACCAGCATGTACACTGTTAGCATGCTAACATTTCCATTTGTCTTAGTCACTAAATATGGTACAAAACTTTCCACATTTGTCAGATCATTTCTGTTAGTATAGTTAGTATAATTAATGACATCTAGCCCATAAATGGCAATGGATAAGATTATAGGTTTGGAATTCCAACAGCTCTGAATTTGCTTGCCTACTCCGTCATTGAACTCCAGCTCAGCATGACCCTGAGTTACTATTTTGTCTAAGAACCAGTTTCCTCGGGCATAAAACAAGGATAATGATATCTACATGTTGGGCTGGTGTGAGATTTATGTGAACGGATTCATGAGAAGCACTAAGCACAGTGCCTGACCCACAGTTCAACCACTGTATGTAGGACACTTTTCGCTTTTGTTAACAAAACTAAACCATCCACCGCGAAGCATTACATACTATGTCTTTCACAAGATGATAATGTTATTGGAGGGTATCTAAACACTTTTTTTAAAGAAAAAATTCTCTTGCTTCCTTTCAAACAGGTAGGAAAAAAGTTATTAAGCACCATTTGCTTAACCTAAACTTTTATAATATGGAGGTATGTAAGAAAAATATTAGGTCAACTATTGCTTGTATAATCTGGAGCTAACTGTGCTCTGTATAGTCGTGAATACAAACTTGCAGGAACCAAGTGAATCCAGAATGGCCCTGAAATTCAGCCATAAAGTAAACAAAGATCTCAAGCAAAACTGCTGAGAGTCCAGACGAAGCAGCGCTGCCTGGGGGAGCAGAATTTCCTGGGCAGAGCAGCTCCCTGGCTCTGGCCCCCTCCCAGGGGAGCCCTGCCTCTATGAGTGCACATTCAAGGCCTCTCAAGCACAGAGCTGTCTCACAGCCCACTCACTGTTCACGGACCTGGGGCGAGGAGGTGCAGAACTTTCTGGCAGGCATTTAGTCCTCAACAATAAAACACCTATAAAGCCCCTATGAGGGAGGGCATGCAGAATTCCTGCTGCACTTCAATAGAAGGAAGGGGCCTCCACCCATCTGATGAATAGTACTGCACCCATCTCCTGACATATGAAGCTGGCACTGGTTCTGAAATTTCCCTGTTGCACTTTTCACTTTTAGTAAGAGAATATGTTTTAGGACTTTTTAGGAGATCCAAGATGGTAGAGGAGTAAGTTGAAGCTACATTAATCTCCTCCCAGGATCAATCCTGAATTACAACTACATTGTAGAGAAATCATCCAGAATAACCAACTGAACACTAGCTGGAGAGAAGCCTTATGACCACAGAGAGATGGAAGACACCACTCAGCAGAACATGACTGGTATGGAGTACAGATGAGGCACAAAAGGGCTGGCTGGGCTCCCACAGGTGGCAACTGAAGTCCTGGAGGGAGGGATACTTCAGTGGCTGGGGCGTTCCCCCTGAGAAGTATGGGATCTAAACCCCAAGCTGGGCTCCCCAGCCTACAGCACCAGAGCCAGAAAAGAACCCAGATAACATCCAGTTGTGAAAAGCAGCAGGGTTTCTGTCTGCCAGGGAGAGATGGCTGGAGATGCAGAGTTTCTCTTAAAGGACCAAAACAAAAAATTTCATTTGCAGCCACTTACCCTGGGTTCTGGATAAAGGAGGGCAGAGTGGATAAGAGACAGTTGAGGAGGCCTGGGGTTGGTGGCACTGGGGAGAGAATTAAAGGAACAGCCACCAGGATCCCTGTGCTGAGTCATTCTCTTTACTGTAGGAGCCATCTTTCTCAGGCAGAGCACTCATCTCGAGTGGCATCAGCCTGAGGGGAAGCAATAGCCTTACTTATAGGAATTACTCTGCCCCACCCTGCAGTGCTTAAGCTGGAATGCTTACAGCTTGATTAGATTAACAGCTGATCAGTTTAATGACAGAGCAGTTTAATGAGAGATCAGTTTAAAATCTAAGGTAGAAAATACAAAGAAGCAGCCAATACGGGAAGACAAAGAAGCAGACCCCAAATGAAAGAACAAGAAAATTCTCCAGAAGAAATAGATGAAATGGAGGCAAGCAATTTATCAGATAGGAAGTTTAGAGTAATGATTATAAGGATACTCAACAGCATGAAAAAGACATAGAAACCATAAAAAGGACCAGTCAGAAGTAAAGAATGCAGTATCTGAGATAAATAATACACTGGGAGGAATAAAGAGTAGGTTAGATGAAGCAGAAGGTAGAATCAATATTCTGGAATACAAGGTAGGAAAAAACACCCAGGCAGAGCAGCAAAAAGAAAAAAGAATTTTAAAAAATAAGAGCTTATGAAACAGTCTGGACAACATGAAACATAACAACATCTGCATCATGGGAACACCAGGAGGAGAAGAGAGTGAGCAAAGAATCAATAACCTATTTGAAGGAATAATGACTGAAAACTTCCCTAATCTGGTGAAGGAAAAAGTCACACAAGTCCAGGAAGCTCAGAGTCCCAAACAAGTTGGACCCAAAGAGGCCTACAATGAGACACATCATAATTAAAATGACAAGGCTTAAAGACAAGGACAGAATCCTAAAAGCCACAAGAGAAAAGCAGGTAATTACCTACAAGGAAGCACCAATTAGACCGCCATCCGATTATTCAACAGAAGCATTTCAGGCCAGAAGGGAGTGGTGTGAAATATTCAAGATGATGAAAAGCAAGGACCTACAACTAAGGCTACTTTACCCAGTGAGGCCATTATTTAAAACAGAAGAAAAAATAAAGAGTTTCCCAAACAAGAAAAAGTCAAAGGAGTTTGTTAACACCGAACCAGTACTACAAAAAATGTTAAAAGGCTTGCTTTAAGAAGAAAAAGAGAAAAAAAAATGAGAGGAAAACAGTCTAACAGTAAAATGGTGCTATATACAAATCTATCAATAATCACCTTAAATGTAAATGATCCAACCAAAAGACAGAGAGAGGGTAGCTGAGTGGATAAGAAAACAAGATCCATATATATGCTGCCTCTAAGAGACCCATCTTAGGTCAAAAATACACACAGACTAAAAGTAAAGGGTAGGAAAAAGATATTTCATGCAAATGGAAAAAAAAGCTAGAATAGCAGTACTGTAGCTGAAAGAATAGACTTTAAAACCAAGGCTATAGTAAGAGATAGGGAAGGATACCACATAATGATAAAGGGAACAATCTAACAAATGGTGTGTAAATGTTTACTATAACCCTAGTAAACATTTACATACCCAACATAGGAGGAACTAAATATGTGCAGTAAATCTTGGACATAAAAGGAGAGATCGACAGAAATATAGTCATAATTGGAGATTTTAACACCCCGTCAACTTCAATGGATAGATCTTCCAGACAGAAAATCAACAAGGAGACAAGTGGCCTTAAATGACACACTAGATCAAATGGATTTAGTTGATATCTTCAGAGCATTTCACTCCAAAGCAGAAGAATATGTATGTATACTTTTCAAGTGCACATGGAATGTTTTCTAGGATAGACCACATGTTGGGACATAAGTCGGAAGAAATTTAAGAAGATTGAAATCATATCAAGCATCTTCTCTGACCATAATGTTGTGAAACTAGAAATCAATCACAAGAAGAACACTGAAAAACACACAAAGACATGGAAGCTAAATAACACGTTATTAAACAATGAATGGGTTAACAATGAAATCAAGGAAGAAATCAAAAGATACTTTGAAACAAATGAAAATGAGGACACAACAATCTGAAATCTGTGGGACAGTGGGAAAGCAATCCTAAGAGGCGTTACAGGCCTATCTCAAAGAATATATAAATAAATAAAAAGAAAAAACTCAAATAAACAATCTTACTTCACATTTAAATGAACTTAAAAAAGAACAACAAACAAAGCTCAGAGTGACTAGAAGGAAGGAAATAATAAACAGAGCAGAAAGGTGAAATAGAATCTAAAAAAAAGATGCAAAAGATCAATGAATCCAAGAGCTGGTTCTTTGAAAAGCTAAACAAGATTGACAAATCTTTAACTAGACTCATCAAGAAAAAAAGAGAAAGGACCCAAATAAATTAAATCAGAAATGAAAGGAGGGAAATAACAAATGACATCAAAGAAACACAAAGGATTGTAAGAAAATATTGTGAACAACTACATGCCAACTGGACAAACTGGATGAAATGCATAAATTCCTAGAAACATACAAATCTTCCAAAACTCAATCAGCAAGAATCAGAGAATCTGAATAGAGAGTTTACACTTAATGAAACTGAAACAGTAATCAAAAACTTCCAACAAACAAAAGCCCTGGACCAGATGCCTTCACAGGTGAATTTTACCAAACATTCCGAGAACTAACACCTCTCCTCAAACTATTTCACAATAGGAAGGAAGACTCCCAAACTCATTTTACAGGCCAGCATTATCCTAATTCCAAAACCAGGTAAAGACACTACAAGGAAAGAAAATTATAGGCCAATATCCCTGATGAACATAGATGCTAAAATCCTCAACAAAATATTAGCAAACTGAATACAGCAATGCATCAAAAAGATCATACACTATGAACAAGTGGGATTTATTCTGGGAGTACAAGGTTGGTACAACATTCACAAATCCATAAATGTGATTCACCACATAAACAAGATGGAGGATAAAAACCACATGATCATATCAATAGATGCAGAAAAAGCTTTTGATAAAATCCAGTACCTGTTTATGGTCAAAACTCTCAGCAAACTGGGAATGGAAGGAACATAACTAAACATAATAAAGGCTATATATGACAAACCAACTGCCAGCATCATACTCCATGGCCAAAAAATACAAGTGCTCCCCTTAGGATAGGTAACAAGACAGGGATGTCCACTTTCACCTCTCTTATTCAACATGGTCCTGGAGGTCTAGCCATAGCAATCAGACAAGAAGAATAAAAGGCATCCAAACTGGAAAGGAAGAAGTAAAACTGTCTTTATTTGCAGATGACATGATGCTGTACATAGAGAACCCCAATGATTCTACCAAGAAACTATTAGAACTGATAAAAGAATTCAGCAACGTAGCAGGATATAAAATTAATATCCAGAAATCAGTTGCATTTTTATATGCCAATAATGAACAGAAAGGGAAATTAAGAAAACAATCCCATTCACAATTCCCATCCCCTTCAAACATAATAAAATACCTAGGAATAAACCTAATCAAGGATAAAAGACCTGTACATGGAAAATTATAAGACACTGAAGAAAGAAATTGAAGAATATACAAATAAGCAGAAGCACTTACCATGTTCATAGATAGAAGGATTAACATATTAAAATGTCCATACTACCAAAAGCAATCTATAGATTCAACACAATTCCTATCAAGATTCCAATGATGTATTTCACAGAAGTAGAACAAATATTTCAAAAATTTATATGGAACCACAATGGGCCCTGCATAATAACAGCGATCCTGAGGAAGAACAAATTTGGAGGAATCATGCTACCTAATATCAAACTACTACAAGGACATAGTAATCAAAACAGCATGGTACTGGCATAAAAACAGACACACAGATCAATGGAACAGAATAGAGATCCCAGAAATAAACCCATACCTTTATAGTCAATTAATATTGGACAGAGGAAGCAAGCACATACAATGGGCAAAAGACAGTTTATTAAGTAAATGGTATTGGGAAAATTGGACAGATTTGTGTAGAAAAATGAAACTAGACCACCTTCTTATACCACATAAGAATAAATTCAAAATGGACCAAAGACTTAAATGTTAGACCCCAAACCATAAAAATCCTATAAGTAAACATAGGTAGCGAATCTCAGATATTGCTTGTAGAAATTTCTTATCAGATATATCTCCCCAGGCAGAGGAAACAGAAGAAAAAAAATTAAAAAATGGAAGATAAAGAAAAAAAATGGGACTGCATAAAACTAAAAAGTTTTTGCACAGCAAAGGAAAATATCAACAAAGTAAAAAGACAATCCACAGAATGGGAGAACATATTCGCTGATACATCTGATGAGGGGTTAATATAAAAAATTTATGAAGTACTTACAAAACTCAACACCAAAAAATCGAACAACCCAATTGAAAAATGGGCAAAGGAACTGAATAGACATTTCTCCAAAGAGGACATAGAGATGGCTAATAGACATACGAAAATATGCTCTATGTCACTAATCATCAGAGAAATAGAAATTAAAACCACAATGAGATACTATCTCACACCTATCAGAATGGCTGTCATCAATAAATCAACAAACAACAAATGCTGGTGAGGATGTGGAGAAAAGGGAACCCTTTTTGCACTGTTGGTGGGAATGCAGGTTGGTGTAGCCACTGTGGAAAGTAGTATGGAGATACCCCCCAAAATTAAAAATGGATCTGTCTTTTGACCCAGCAATCCCACTTCTGGGAATATATCCAAAGAAACCCAAAACACTAAATCAAAAGAACATGAGCACTGCTATGTTCATTGCAGTGTTATTTACAATTGCCAAGATATGGAAGCAGCCCAAGTGTCCATCAGTCGATGAATGGATAAAACAACCATAGGATATTTATACGAGGGAATACTACTTGCCCATAAAAAAAGAAGAAATTTTTACCCTTTGCAACAGTATGGATGAACCTGTAGAACATTATGCTAAGTGAAATACGCCAATCAGAGAAAGACAAATACCTAGATTCACTCGCATGTGGAATCTAATGAACAAACTGAACAAGGAAAATAAAGACAGATTCATAGATAGAGAGAAGGACGACAGCTAAGCGGGGAGACGGTGAGGGGGAGGAAGGATTGAGGAAAAAGGAAAAAGGACTCATGGACAACAGTGTAGTGATCACTGGGGGGTTGGGGGCTACTAGGGGACTAAATGGTAATGGAAAAAAATACAATAAAGATTAAATTCAAAAAAGGACTTTGTAAAAAATTGTAAAAAAAGAGAATATGTGTTAGATATTGTTCTAGTACTTTAAGTCTTCAGCTCTTTTTTTGAATGTCTCTCCTGTTGAAATGATCTTATAAAGAAAAGAAGATTCCGAATTAATAGCTCAATTAAAAACACTTCCCTGGATCAGAGGAGGCAGGGAGTGGCATGTTATTTCAATAAGCACGGTGATGGGAAAGAAACCAGTTTTTTCTTGGGACTAAGTAGTTGCCGGAAATTGCCACCCAAAGCCTCTGTTCACTGAATAATACTCCTGTTTCTGAGGTTCAAAATCTCACTCAGGAAAATAAAAAGGGAGAAAAATGGCAACAATTGTCTCTGAAATTTCCTTGACACAAACATGCGAGGTCTGATGAAGGGCAACCCACTTGCAGTTCTGCCTGACAAAAGTGTGCCATGACGCCCCCGGTGCGCCTGTGCACAAGCATTTGCCCGCCTACAGTGGTCACACGCCTACCACCACCGCACTGGACTTCCCAGGCTACACCGTCATCGTGGATCCGCTCCCCTTCTCGTTGTTCTTCTCCTCACCGACTTTCTCTCTTTCCTGCCATTCCCGCATCTCTTTCAAAACGACTTAATTCCTGTAACACTTTCATGGGGAGAAAGGGCTTTACTTGGCGACTCTTGGTTTACAGGATCGTTGGTGAACAATCAGTCTGTCTGGCAGGAAGGTACGCCCGCAAATATTACAGGCAACCAACTGGCTCTGGGCGCTTGTCCAAGCAGCTTCATTTAAGGCATCGAGATCATAGAAACCTTTGGCTGGAAAGTTAAAGAAAAAAGAAAAAAAAAGAAAGAGAAAAGGAAAAGAAAATGGTAAAATGGATCAGTTTTCATTGGGGAGAACCATATTCTACTTTTTATGGAAAATATTTTCAGGAAATACCTGTTGACTGAGGCTTTTAAACAAATCATATTACTTTAGCCAAAAAAAAAAAAAAAATGGTTCTGTTCACTCAAGGGTTGAGTAAAGTTAGCTATGAACCAGAGGCTTTTCACTCTTTGGATTTTAAAAAGGGAAAGGCATTGTTTTATGTGTTATGATATGCATTCTTTACTAATTATTAACATCTTTGCTTACACACTGTTATCTTGCAAATATAACTTTTGGCCTTCTTTCAGTTGACTCTAAATATAAACTTACACAGGAAAAAGAACGTGTATTTGTATTTTCCTCTTCCGTAATCCTTCAGTGGAATGTTTTTAGAGGCCAAAACTGACAGTTGAGAGTGAATTTAAGATAAATTACATCATAAAAATTTATCATCTTTTTAAGGCCATAAACTCAGAGATTCTTTAAGTAATTAAAGTGAAGAACGCAAACAGAATAGTTAATCTGACGAAAAGAAGTGCCCTTAGGAAAACAACTGAGACAGCTGAAAGATGTATAATCTTCATTGGCAGAGCATGGGAAAAAAGGCATATGGCTTTATTTTAGAGAAACAGTGTGGGATTTAGCTTTAATGAACCTTATTTAAATAGAATGACTTTAGTACATTAAATCGACTTTGTCTTAGAATCTCCCAAGATAGGCCCTCCAAAGTGTAGCCAGGCACCCAAAAATATACAACATGGTTTTTTAAAATTTTTATTTGTATTATTTTACAGAGCATGTATTTCATCATTATAGCCCAGGCAATTCTCATATGAGCTCTGTCTAATGGTTCATACAACCTTAGCAAACCTCAGATTCCTTAGTATGCCTACTTCAAATATTCTGCCCGCCCCCAAGGAAAATTAAACCCCAGCAAACCTAGTATTTCTCCCTTGGATAAAGCAAGTACTGCTTTCTACATAGGATATGAGAGTGTACTTTATGTGCTTTGAAAACTGTTGCAAAAATAATGGCACTGACTTTCTTCTGACTCATAAGCTTTAATATGGACTAAAAATTCCAGGATATTCATCGATTCTCACTTTAAGACGATTCATCACATCTCTAAAAGTGTTTGCATAGGGCTCTGACTTTGAATATGAATGAAGGGATATTTAAACTCTATTAGTACAGTAAGTCCATGGGGTGGAAGTGGTAATGGCAATTATTTTGGCTTAGAGATGAAGGACATCTCCTGAAATAAAAATAACCTGAAGTCAACAGGAAAATTATAGGGGGTGCAGTTACAGGACCTACCTTTTCCATCTGTAAGCAATAACAGAAGAATGAGCCCAATGGGGTTTTCAAAGTAGTCATTTATTTCACCTTTTACAGACTTGTGATAATTATGCTCAAGCAGAGAAAGTGGTTAAGATTAGAAGTGAAAGAAATGCATTTTTGATACCAAATGCAAATTGGTAGGAAAGGGTTTCAATGAGGTAAACAATCTCTTTGTAGATAAACATTTTAATTTCAACGAATGGATTTTTTTCATCTTGAGCTCTTTTCCCACCTGTACAGAGTCCTCCTCTTAGCAAACCTATGAATAGTTGAATTCTAGAAGCATCTAGAACTTCATTTTGACAATCTAAATTCCATTCTGTGCATTGTTAAAACCTCTCTTCGGGTCACATCTCTAATAAGAGTGCTTTGAACTAACTGATACTAAATAACCTCCAAGGTGCCTTCCAGTTCTGCATTATGGCTACATAAAGAGAATGAATGAATTGAATGAAACTCCCCTTAAAACCAAAATGATATTCCTTTGTGGATAATTAGGGGATCAACTGAGAAAATGACAATCGTACAAATGAGAAAGTCAGAGCTTGTACAGCAAATAGTATCCTGGGAACTACTTTATTTTCATACTCTAAATGAACATGCCTAAGTCTGCAACAAGGCCACACGTGGTAGTTCATGGAGTTCCAGCTTTATTTGGCTTGTGCATTGCTTAATAAAGTACTAATCTCCAGGTTTAAAAATCTGGAAATTTCATATAGATGTCTATATTTCCAATTAATTTGTATTTTTGACAGGTATGACCACACTATGCTAAATTTCTCAATGATAACACCAGCTGAAACTGGGAGCAGCTGTCTACTTCAGAGGGAGCTAGTGCTCTCCAGCCACCACCGTCTTCATGTCCCCTTTCCATACATGGGCCAGTGTATTCAATTTTGAAACTTGGTTAGTGTGGACCCTGTAAGCAGTCAGGTTTGGCGCCCCTGTTCTACAAACTCTAAGATGCATTTATATTTAAAAATATGTCACCAGATATCATATGTTTGGTAATATATGAAAGTAAATTTGAGACATATTTAAATTCCAGTGGGTCCCTCTCCTTGCACAATTTTGCCAGGATGCGGTATCTTTATATTTCAGCATCTGAGGAGAACACTTTGGGCAGTCATTCCAAAACCATTTTTCCTATTCAGCTGTAGCCAACACAGGAAAGATTATTGATTTCAGTTGTGTGAACAAGAGAGAAAAGAATATCTCTACTCATAAGTTTAGAGAGAAAAGTCTCCCCTTATGCATTGAAGCCTTTTCATCCAAAAACTTACCACTGATGGTCCTGACTTCAGGTTTCTTAGGTTCTGGTCTCCTTAACTCTTTAGGCAACAAGTTGTTTTCATTATGCCATTTTTTCAGACATTGTGGCTCATGGATGGCAATAGATTTTGTTCCATATTCACGACCACAAATGTAGCAAATGATTGTTGGTGGACGCCTAATCATTTTTGGCTGCAAATAATAGAAAATATCTGTTAGATATTTTCTAACAGATATTTAAAACTTTAGAGAATTATACAGGGTCTGGCAGAAGCAGTGCCTGCTTGAGTGTGGTTGGTAGGGTATGTGAAAGTCTCACACGTAGTGGACAGCAATTTGAACATTTCACCTAAAATGTCATATGGTGTGTTTGAGTGTGATATTGTTTGTTACAGAATTGCTTGCTTATGATTTTGCAATAAAATATTTTGTAATAAAAAGGGCCATTATTTATGCTGGGCCCTGCATTTCAAAATTGTAACATTTAAATTAGCTATAAAATAAATGTTTTTTAAAAATTCCAAAGAGTCTGGTCAAGTCCACCTTTTGGGAAATTAAGAGAACTAAGTTATATTATATGAGTGATTGAAACTGGGTGAGGATGTGGGTTTTGGAGGAGGATAGAAAATAAAAGTGAGCTAGCCAAAATTCTATTTATTGGTACTTTATAAAATATATTTTTCATTTAATAAATATTGACTGATTATCTTCTGACTATTCTCCATGATGGGAGAATGCAATGATAAATCAGGTATGAATCATCCTCTCAAAAACATCAGGCTCCAGTAGACCAATATGTCTGAGAAATAAAGTAATAAGTATCATTGGAGAGTTTATAACAGTGTTATACCTGCCCACATTCCCTCACATAAACAACTTTCTACTTCAAGCTCCTCTGATTTTCTGCCATTTTTGGCCTGGAGTAGCCTCCACCCACAGGCAGAATAGCTAATCAATTACAGATGGAAGCTGGTGGATAAATATCCAGCTTCCTCCCTCAGACTGCTTCCACACCGTCTTCTAGAAGTCCCCACTGGGACTGCACCACATGTTCATGAACGCATATATAAGCTTCCTCCTCTTCCCCATCTCTTCTGGCACTACTTTTTGGCGTTTTCTGGAATCATCTCCCAAACAAACTACTTGAACTCAAGTCCTTTTCTTAGCATTTGTTTCTGACAGAATAAAATTTAAGGACAAGTTAAAGATAAATGCACTAGGGAGCCTCTGCTTCTGATATTGAAAGTTACAAGAAACATTGCTTCCATCTAAACAATGAGAACAAATCAGATAACCTACAGAATCATAATTTTTGAGCCCATTGGAGACTCTAAATTGCAAGATAAGTTAATAAATGAAAGGGACTGCCTAAGTTTGTTGGTGGATCAGCAGGACCAAGAGAAGAGCTTCCACACTCCAACCTTACATTTGTATGGGCAGAATTGGTTTGCCTCATAAGGGGGCAGGACAGCTGACCAGGAGCCCCACTCTCTCACCCACCAGGTCTGACCCTCAGTAAGAGGAGGCGTCCGGCTAACATTAGAGAGAGGCAGGAGCATTGAGAGAGACCATTACCTAGTCAAGATCATAGGGCCTGCCCAAATCTGAGGGTAGAGGTATAGAATTAGGTTTTACACCGAGTCCCAGATAAGAGCAGTCTACTTTTGGGGTGACAATAATAGGGACTCCGTCTCTGCTACAGGCATGTATGCTCCCACCAGAGTCTAAGGGTGCAGCAGGAGAACTGGGAGGAGCCATCTGGCTCCAGGCCTTACACTAAGTACAAGGCAGGGGCAGTTTACCACTCAGGGAATTTAAAGGCTGTAGTCCATTGAACATAACTAAAGCAAAGACAAGTTCCAAACCTTACTAAATTACAGACTACACTGGCACAACCACTTATCCTCACAGCCTGACAGAAGAGGCATACTCATTTCTGAACACAAGTATAATTTACCTCAGAATCTTACAATGTCCAGTATACAGCGTGCCCTTGCACACATGTACCCACACACAGAGAAATTAGAATCTATAATCATCAGATCCTAAGTGTAATCAGATCAAGGTATGGCCTAGATATCGGGATTATCAGAGTAAATTATTTTTAATTATTTTATTTTATTTTTAAAATAATTATTAGAAATAATTGTAATTAAGGATTACAATTATTTTAAAAGGATCTATGTTAAAGGATCTAGAGGAAAAGGTGCCTACATGCATAAATATATAGAAAATTAAAACTGAGAGATAAAATGCAAGTAAAAATTATCCAAGAAAACCAAAATAATAGGAAATTGTTAATCAGGAGCATAACCTATAATGGCACTTCGAGAAAGTTAGTTTGGTTTTTATGTGCTTAGGCTTGAAGGGCAGCCTCTCTCTCCTAGCTTCAACATCATAGCTAAGGAAAGCACCAAGGTTTAATTTATCAAGGACTATGGTGGTGACCGACTGAAACGGGAAAATCAAGAAAGACAGGTTGGAGGAGAAAAAGAATAGAACCTGTTCTGGACCTGTTGCATTCGACATGTCAATAGAATTTTAATGTGAATAAATCCAGCCTACACAGGAAATAGAGGTCTGTCATTCAGGGTTAATGAGCTCCAGAGCTATTCACACAGAAAAGACCCGAAAACCATGAAAATTCCAGGAAAGGAATAGATAGAGATTGTTTGAGGAAAAACTCTTGAGAGAGTATCTACAATAAGGAGAGTGGGCAAGGGAAACCGCAGCCTGCAGAGATAAAGGTCCCAGTTTGCAGTGAAAGAAACAGGGAGTGGAGACAAAAGCCTCCATTCAGAATTCTGGGAACACTTCTGGTTTCCGGAAAGGCAGTCTCGAAGGTTAATTTGTCCAATGCTACAGGTAAGAAAGGCAGTTGAAAAAGATCGTTAGATTTGGTTACCAATAGGTTATAAGACAGTGACTTTTGATTGTTTAGTTCCAATGGGGTAATAAGGATAAAAACATTAGGAGTTAAACATCAGATTGAGGAGAAGAGGAATACACGTCCGAGAAGGCTCACAGAGAGGACATTTGAGAGATAAGTAGCGCTGAAGAAAGATTGGTTTTGTTATTGTTTTTAACATAGGAGTACCTCTGGTAGAAAGAGAGACCTCAGGCCTAAGAGAAAAGGGATAATCAATTCTACAAAGCCCTCAGAGGAGGCAGGAGGAGACGTAATCAAAGGTGAATCGTGGCTGTCAGCCTCTGAGGAAGGGGAAGGAAGAGGCATGGACGAAGTGACAGAAAGGTTGTAGAGAAGGGCGGCGCTGCCGGAGCTCACGTAGGATGAATTTAGTCTTCTATGAATGAGGTGCCTCACGTTCAGAGAATGAAGAGATTCAAATTCTGGGAAATAGAAAAGTGACAAATATTGGGATTAGGCAGCACTGCAAGAAATGCAATAGTGATTCGACGAGGGGAGAACACTCACCTCATGATGGGAAAGACCCAGTTAGGTTGAGTGGCAAGAAATTTTAGTGGTATCAAATGACCTTATCCAACATGTTCTTAAGTAGCACCAGGTGGCATGAAAGCAGAAACTAAACTGGTGGTGTGGTCTTCTTTGGCAAAATAAAACATGGTAAAATGTGTGTGTTTGTTTTAGAACCAGCCTGCTTTTAACTAAGACTATTGGAGATTACACCTGCAGTGGAGAGCACACAGAGGAAGAATAAGATAGATTTAGCACATATATGATTTCTGCATACCCAAGCAGAAATAACAAATTCTGGATGGGCAAATCCACAATTAATATAGACACACAAAACACAAAATAGAGTTATTCATTTGAGGATCTAAGTTTTTTTTCAAAGCACATTCTTTGAAGAAGAATATATTTTTTTAAAGATTTATTTATTTATTTTTTTAGAAAGAGGGGAAGGGAGGAAGACAGAGAGGGAGAGAAACAGCAATGTATGGTTGCCTCTCACATGACCCTCACTGGGGACCCAGCCCACAACCCAGGCATGTGCCCTGACGGGGAATCGAACTGGGACCCTTTGGTTCCCAGCCCACACTCAGTCCACTGAGCTACACCAGCCAGGGCTGAAGAAGAATATTTTTATCCTGTTATTCTGTACTGAATTATGGCAGTAGACTGCATTCATAGGAGTAACTAAGTAGTTGTTAATCCTTTCTTGTTTTCAGCCATGTAGCTTCTAACATCTAAAAAGTGACTTAAAAATATTAAGGGAATTCAAGACATAAGAGAAAGGATAAAGCAGAAGCAATAATTTTGCAAATATACAAAAGTTCTTTACTATGTTTTACATGTTTATTTACTTGAAAGATTAATTAAATGCAGGGGGGTTTTAGCTTAAAAATGAAAAGGTTTTTTTTTTTTTTGCTTTGAGAATAATGAATTTATTAAAATTCCACATGGAAAGTATGAGCCAAATCCTGTATTTAACCAAGCATATAAGGAAAATAAATGGCGGGGTCATAAATGAAGAATGTCACATTGTCAGAAGGTTTCTTTTGGAAGGAAAAGTTAGAAGAAAACAGGCAGACAGAGGCCAGAAGACACGCACAAAATAACTTAAAGGGATGTGGGAGAAAATTAATACCATAAAAAGGCTAAGATGTTCTATATTATATTTTCCAAAGCATGCCGCATGCTCTGTATTTGCGGTTGAACTGCAGTTGAACCTGCAACATACTCCATATAATCAGGTTTTGAACATCTCACTTCTAAGCCATGCTCTGGGGAAGTGCAAGCCACCCAGACACAGCCAAAGAGAAAAATGCATCCCTGTGGGTCTGAATGGAGATAAGAGACCCCCTTTTATTTTTCATTAACTTCACGATTGTCAGTCAGAAACTTCCAGGGAAAGTGGAATAATCTCCAACTTGTGGTTATTGCCAGTACCCCAGTCACCAAGATTTTACCCTTCAGTCTTTTTGTCCAGTTTTCAGATGGAAGTGGGTGTGTAGGGGATGGAGAAGAACAGCAAGAGGAGAGCATAGCCCTGGCAGAAGGGGCAGAGGGCTTGCTTGGCTCATGTGCTAACGTGGCGCAGCTTAACAGAGCAAGGCAGAGGCTGTGGAAGGCTTCCCAAGGGGCCTGTTTACAGGGGGCCTTGCCAGGGCCTGCCAACCCCTGGAAAGTGTAACCAAAGGAAGGCAAAGGGGAAGTCGCTAAGTCTAAAGTTTCTGCAGAGCACAAGATCCCATCAACAGTTTTCCTGTCAACATTTCAGACGTTTGGGGAGAGAGGCACTACTTTTTTAACATCTAGGTAAAATATTCTTTAAAAGTTCATCTCTGAATCTACGTAAGTACTATTTCAGGTGTAAACTGTTTCATGGGATGGGGAGACCACGTGCACATATACACAAAGTTTATTAGGGATCATCACGATTTTGCCTTTCTTCTTTCAGTTTCCTGGGAAAGTCTACTTAGGCTGATGCAGACAGAGGCACTGAACACTCCAGGGAATGCTTTCATGTGTGTATTTCTTTTAACTTGAATCCACTCGCTTTCATATGTTTTCAATCATTTTGCTGGCCACTATTGGAATTATCATTTTATTTTCCATGCAGAACTTTTTTCTTTTTATTAATGTCTTTTATGTGTCAGGAACACCTCATGTTCAATCTTTGAGGCCAGGACTGTGCAATGCAAAGGGAAGCGAGCATTAACAACTTTTCTCCTACGTAGTGTAGATGACCCGTCATCCAGCCATTCACTTTTACAATTTAAAGCAAATAGCTGTAATGCCACCAGTAAAGCAAGAGGGAAAGAATAAGGACGAAGAAAAGAGGGTAGTTTGTTGGATGACCTTAAGAGAGCTATTGCTGGAAGAAAAATGGACGTAGTTTCATAAAACTAGACTAGGATGCCTGTTTCAAATAGCTTCAAATAGCTGTCAGTGACCTCCCTGATAGCTCAGGCTGAAAGGAAGCCACAGTGAACCACACAACTCAATAGCAAATAGAGCTTACAAAGGAAGTATAACAACTGGTTAGAAGAAGAAATATTTCTAACATTAAATATTATTGCATGAATCTTAAAAGAGATATTGAAACTAAAGTGAAAGTCATTACTAGCAGTTTTACAAAAGATCAGAAACACTCTACATTTGGTCACTTCTTATATTAATCCCACAATAAAGCCTAAGCAATAATAGTGTGAAATTATAGTTGTGCAATATTATTTACAGGAGAGTTAGGAGAACATGATTCTAGGATGTAGCTCTTTGAGGATTTGAAGTGAAATAGATATTAGAAGTGATAATTATGGGCAATAGGTCTTTGAAAATGTAATGACTGCTATGATCATCTCCCCAGGAAAATACACATGTATACAGAATTTTGGATAAAATTTTCAATGATTGGTGGACTCAGTAAAACTCATCCATTAACCCCAGGAAGTGAGTTGTTGGGCCTTTAGTCAGAGCCAAATTTTTTTCCAAATAGATGCTCCTTTGTATAAGGAGCCATTTGGCACCATTTAAAAGCCTCAGAAGGCACTGACTGGAAGAGCGTAGGAATTTATGAAATACACCACTTCTGGCTTTAGGGTAATCTTAAGTTTTGCTTTGCCTAAAACAGTCTCTATTACACCCATTGCCATTTATTCTCTAATTGTCCTTGTTCAGTCAAATTATATAGTCACTCTACTTCCAACCCATTTTGAAAAACATCAATTAATATAAAATATAAGCAATCAGAAGACGAAACAACAAAAAAGCTCAGAAATATTGAAGCTGTAACTATAAGACTGACGATGAATTCATTTCAATATAGAACAAGGCGAAATGACTATGGAAATTATGATTTGATTAGAGAAGAGAATATAAAAGAAACACACCTTGACAAATAAAAATGCTTATAAAAATTGGCAAGGGAAGGAGAGGTGCAAAGATTTTAATGATGCTAAATTCTTCAGACCTTTCATGCCAAACAGTCAATTAAAACAGTATAAAACTAAAATATGGAGTTAAAATTTTTTAAATCCTTTAATAATTTATCTTTGTTTTTAACTTTAGTGGATCTTATAAAAACCAATAGAGCAGGAAGACTGCTAAGGGGGAAGGGAGGTTGGGGGTGGAGGGACTGAGCGAAAAGGAGGAAGGGCTCAGGGACGTGGACAGCAGTGTGGTGACTGCTGGGGGGAGGGGGCATAGGGGGACTGAGTGGTAATGCAGAAAAATGCAATCAAGTTTAAATCAAAATAAAATAAAATAAATTATGCCCCCAAACCAAAAACTAATATTATTTTAGGGAAGAAATATTTTTGGGAAATTTTGCAATATCATCAATTACACATTATTTTCTTTTTGTCAAATTCAAGTAAAATTAATATAATCTCTATTAATAATAACTTGGGTATGATGCTCTCACTTCTATGAAAAAATCGGCATGTATTATTAATTTGTATATGTTTATATACATAGAGATGTGTCTGAAATGATATTCCTTCAATCCAACTAATTTGGGGATAATTTTAATATTTTTCTAATGGCTTGAATCTTTAAAATGATCCTGTGTTATTTTTACAGGAATAGTAAAAGAATTTTTAAAAGTAAACTCCAGAGTCAAAACTTCAGCAGAAATCAGTCCTGAAAGAAAAAATCAAGTGGAGCCAAGGTAACTTTCTGAAAATTCCTTAAATAACTAATAAAAGATGATAGCAAAGGTTTTGTATATAATACAGTTTAATACTATAATTAATTAGTAATTGAAATTAGAAATAATATTTGGGATGAATTCAGCTTTGTATAGCACAAAAGTACAATGAAAAATGAAAATATCTATACTATTTTGAATTACATTACTCCAACATACTATTATGTTATGTCAACTGCGCATAGTTGAATATACATCAGTTAAATGTTTGTATGATGCAACTCAATTGAAGTCCTACGGTTCTGCTCCACTACTTTGAAACGCAGTAACAGGGGCCTGGAAAAATAATCTGAGGACAAGATTTAGCATGAGTCTGTTTCTACCATAAGATAACCTAAACATAGCTCTTGTAGATATTTTAATTTTATTCAGGCTTGTTTTCTTGGCTTGGTTGCATCAGTCAAAAAAATAAATTCACAAATAACTAAATGGGACCATATGGTATTAGCCATCATGTATCGAAAGTGGCAGCCAAAAAGATAATGTGGGGGGTGGCTGGAATGAACCATCCCGTGGGTTTTGTGTTGCCCGTTGTGGCTGGACTGACAAATCTCCATAAATTTTCAGCCTACCCCCTCCCTCCCCAACCCCGGCACTTGACTATGCTCTGTGTAAACTTGGTCTATCTGAAGTGACACCAGGAATTTCTGCGGTTCTTCATAGCTACAGAATAAAGGCCAAATACTTTATACTGACTTTATTCATGCCCAGCCTTCGCCCCATGAAACAGGTCTGCCAGTCACACCAAACTCAGCTCCATTGCAAAAGCTAGAGGCCACAGTCCTAGGCTTTGCTGTCTCCACGACTGTATTCATCTGTTCCTTCCAGCAACAAGCACAGACATTGAATACAGCACCTTCACCGTGCTGACGGTTATGGGGAACCCCAGTCCTTAGTTTTCCTTCCTACTAAACACAAACACATAAACTACTAATTAGAACGTAAAATGTGTAAGTGCCATGATAGGGGGACAGAGTGCCATAGGAGGCAGAAGAAGGGAAAAAAGAAAAAGTTTTGACCAGGAGCCAGTGAAGAGGGTGATATTTGAAGTAGGTTGTTGAATGTGTAGAACTGTACTGATGTGGAGAGGACTCCCTCAAACAAACAGTATCTACTCACAACTGTTGGGTAGTCCTGTAGTATGTTAATGTAAGAGCTATAAAGTGCATAGTGAAAAGACGAATTAGAGGAAGAGTGAAAGCAAGAATCAGCTTGTTCAATATCAGACTGAAACAGGAGTGGTCAGACCTTGAGAACACAGTCGACGTTGGCCCCTTTTCTATGGTCTTCCCACCTTGGTCCTGGCCCCGGACTCCATCCTCCTGTCATTAGGAGCTAGCCATGGGTCCATAACTGGGAAGAGAGTTGACAGTACTAGGAGCAGGTGCTTCCTGTATCAAGAGAGCTGCAGCAAGGATAGTGAGGTGCTGGGCTGTTGCGGGAGTCAGGCAGAGTGGGCAATGCATGAAGTAATGTAAAAGGTCTTGATCTTGTGGAGACCTGAGTGCAAGGATAAGGACTTAATACCTAGAAGACAGAATCAGATAAAAAAGTAAGGGGGGGTGAATTCATAATTTTTAAAAGATTTTATTTATTTTATTTTAGACAGAGGGGAAGTGAAGGAGAAAAAGAGGGAGAGAAACATTAATGTGTGGTTGCCTATTACATGCCCCCCACCCCCACTGGAGACCTGACCTGGTCAGGATATGTGCCCTTTCTGGGAATTGAACCCATGAACCTTTTGGTTCGCAGGCCAGTGCTCAATCCACTGAGCCACACCAGCCAAAGCCATAATTTCTACACATGAAAGCATCTTGATTCTTCCATTTTGAAGAAGTACAAACTAGTTCTGCCTGCACTGAAAGAGACTGAAGAACTCTCAAATGATAATAACACTAATGCAACTGGAAGCATCAAGAATACATAAACAAAATGTGATGCTGTCATCCAATGGACCATTACTCAGCAGTAAAAAAAAAAAAGAATCAGTGTTATTTGCACCAACATGGATGAAACTCAGTCATTATACTGAACGAAGTCAGACACAAAAGAGTACATTACTGCCTGATTCCATTTATATAAAATCCAAACTAAGCTGTAATGATTAAAAATCAAATCAGGGATTGCCTGGAAGCTGGAGGTAGAAGGAAGAATAAAGGGAATAAGGAAGCTTTGGGGGTGATGAAAATGTTCTGTATCTTGATGATGGTGGTGATATAACAGGTGTATAAAACTGTCAGAATGCACTGAATTGCACGTGTCTGATAGACACAGTTTAGTGTTTGTATGTTATTGCTCGACACAGCGGATTAAAAACCACTCGTGCAGACGAGTTCAGTGGAGTACTTTTGCGTTGCCCTGTTCACGCAGTGCAGTCAGTTCAAAGTCAGCCATGCACATTGTTAGATAAAATCCCATAATTAAATAATGAATTTTAGAGTGGCTTTTGCCAGGAACTAGAGAATATTTTCAGGTGATCTGTATTCTAAACCCTTTAAGCTGTCTCCCAAGAAATTTTCCAGTTGGAAAAAAAAACATGGGAGAAAACTGAAAAAGAAAAAGAACTAAAGAAAACACGAAAATGTTTTATTGAGGATTTTCCCTCAGGACATGAAAGCTTTTGCCAGGGAAACTACATGAGGTAGCAATGCCCTCCACACGCGATTCCCACCAGAAAAGTCTGAGACTGGGACATTTGGGGCTGCATCCAGCAGCAGAGGTGACAGATTTGAAAAGCAGGCCCGTTAGTCTGTGCCCCCATGCACAGCATCTGGCCTGCTGGACACATACCTGACGGCAGTTTCTCATCTTTCAGTCAGAGGAACTTCATGGTCCTTTAGCATAGGAGAGTGTTTGAGTGCAGACAAGGCACAAAAGGTCAGCCATTTTCTTCAGCTGATTTCAGAAATATCAAAAGTCTCCCTTTGCTTCAAAAATTCATTCCTTTACATTTTCCTCAGCTTTGTTCTTGACCTTGCTCCTACCTCAAATGATCATCTTTAGGTTCATTTCCCTCAGGAAGAAAGAGCGAGCTGAGAGCTTTGGCCCTAGAAGGTCGCAAGTACAATTACGTATCTGCTACCACCAGGGAGCAGAGGAAGCTCCCACGTCCGCTCACTCGTTGGGAGGCACTTGTCTGCTGGATTTATTCGCTGTCATTGACACAGTTGCCCTGCTCTTTGCGAGGGCCCATTTTAGTGGGCTGTGCTCAAGCCGCCATATCAAAATGTAAAAGTGCCTTTTTTATTTACCAAACATGCATGCCAATGAAATGCCTGGCTCTTTCCCCCAAGTTACATGCTTCACACATCACTCAGAAACAAACAAACAAAAAATGTAGAAAGTGTAATGGTCTCTCTCCTTCTCTCTCTCTTTTTCGTTTGCATCATAACAATTCCTGCATCAAAACAGCCATGTGCCCAGTGTTCATTTGGGGACATTTGCTAACCTAAGAGTCAAAGAGAAATCACGGGACCCAGATGTGGGCCAGCACGTCTTGCAAAGGACACAGTCCCTGCTGACTCGAACCACGACTGAGTAAATTAGATAAAGGTGCTCCACTTGAATACCCTTTCAAACCATCTGGTTGTAATCATTAATCCGTATGCTACAAGTCGCAAGATGCAGTGTGAAAATGGGAGCCCTGGGAGAGAGACATATGACAATCCTTACTGTCTCAGGACTTGACCTAGGACCGGCCCTGTGTGTTAATGGCACTTTGTTTCTCAGACAAAGTGTGACTGGTAACGAGCACAGTATGGCCAGTCTGTAAATATCTGGGTTTAATCAGATATTTTTCAACTTCGCAGAAGCCAATAAAGCAATGGGATTCCGAATATGGATGCTCCAGTTGCACTGGGAGCAGAAAGAACTGAGACATCTGCTGAAAACGTAGCCGAGCGTGATTCGGGAGCTTGAGACCTGCACTGAGTGGAAATGCATCTGGAGGAAAGGGTGTCTCTCGGGACCACGGCAGCCCAGATGTTGTTGCTCAGGAAGGATGATCTGGTTACAGGCAGTGTGCCAGGCACTGTGCTAGGCTCGGAACCGGGACCTGACCCTAACAGGGGGGATAATCATGCTCAACTCACCACCTTTATTTGGGAACTGCTTCTTACTTGTCCTCAGCTCTTGCTCTAGGACAGTAAGTCAGGCGGACAGATCCATGTTTGGCACACACAGAGCCCATTCCACCTGGAGTCGGTCAAGAAACAGGGCAGGGTGTGAAAGGGACCTGCTGAGTGGAAGAAGCGTTTTCTTGACTTCTCTGTTCATTGGTATGTTTGAACTCAGACTGATTCCTTCTGAAAACCACTCTCCAGGATCCTGGACTTTCTGTGGCCCTGTAAAATTCTCAGAAGTTTTGCCTCCCAGATGCCTGATCCACAAGGATGGCCCCATTGTTTTGGAGATCCCCACAGGTGATCCATCTGGGGGCTGGCAGCTGGGGTGAGTTGCCCTATGTCAGATATGAAGTGTGCGTGCCAGTGGTCCCTGCACACAATGACCACACAACTAAGGGGTCTCTTCATGGGTCCCTTGTGACCCAGGCTGTCCTCTTCAGAGCATCTCACCCAGACTGTATACCAGAACTCCCTCCCCTCTGCCTCATACTCTGGGTCCTCAGGTGGTAAATTAATGGACCAACAGCCATTTCAGCCAACAGGCAGGCATGTTTTCCGTGACCAGCACAATGTTCTTAAAAGTTTCATATATGAATGTCTTCAGGTGGGATACACTCTCCAGGATACCACAGGCTCCACCATTCCCTATTGTCTAATACACAGCCTGTCCGGCCCTGAAAGCATTTGACTGTGTAACTCTGAGTAGCTTATTTTCCCACTCCCTTCTTCCCACTCATCTCCCCAGTACAAAGCATTTGCCTTACACCTCATTTGTAAGAAATGACCCAAACTTATGGTTAATCTGTGTGGATGTGCCAGTGGCTAAAAAGGGTGTATTACTTATCTCGGGAATCTTTAGCTGGGATCTCCTATAAAGTTAGGAGTGCTTTGAGTGAAAAGACTGAATCTCTCACTGTGGAATTAAAACAGTTTGCCAGGTAGTAGGAGAGGTATTTTAGAAAAGAAGTATGCAGTGAGACATTAGAGATCGGCACACTGAAAACTCCCCGCTGCCTTTGAATTTAAGCACATGGGCCATTACAACACAATTCAACTGGAGGCTCGAAGCCTGTCCTGAGAAGCACCTACTTTAGGGGACAAGACTGATTTCCAAGACCACATGCACGTAGTAATCATTTAATCCTCAAGTCATTTACTTGTTGGAGGATTTTTTTGCTTCCCTGACTCTTAGCTGGATCCCCAGGCTGTCAAAGACGGGGCCCTTCCCGCCAGGGTCTGAGGGAAGCATGCGCTTGTGCAGCTGCTGGCGCGGGTATCGTTCCATCGACTGTGTTCTCTTCTCTGCATGACCATGTGAAAAATAAAGGGTTCGGACATTCGCTGCTGTTTCAGATTTTCCACACCCCTGATCCCTTCCATTAGGCCAAATAATTAAAATATCTGTGGTAAGTGCATGGGGCATATCATAGAATGCAGAAAATTTGGATAGAGAAATAAGAGGAAAAGTGTTTCTCCCCATACTCAAGGCAAAAAGAGTAAAAACTCTTTTAGAAATCCTTGTGAATATTCCAACATTGAAAATGTCTGACCAAACAACAGCTAAGAGTTACCCAATGCTGTCTGAGTGCCAGGCCCTGTACTAAGCACTTAATGTGCTTTAGCTCAGTAATTCTCAGAAGGATTCTCTGGGAAAGACTCAGTACCCCCATTTTACCAACCAGGAAACTGAGTCACAGAGCTGTGAGAAGGTGATGAAGCTGATTTTCACTCAGACAGTGGGCCTTTGGGCACGGCCACGGTGAAGGGGGCAGGGAGGAGTTGACAAGTGACAACTTCTCAGGTACCATCTCAGACCCTCTGTAGCATTCTTTCCTTTTAACCTCCCACAGTGGGGAAACTGGGACTGGGGGAAGTTATATAATTTGCTCAAAAAATTATGTGGCTCCATTGGGCATCTATTACCTGATTCCAGCTGCTTCTGGAAACAGGGGGTAAGGTCATCAGTGGCCGGTGGAGCATCATGCTCTGCCCACAGAGTTAGCCATTAGGTGAGATTTGAGAGAAACTGTTAAAATTTCTACATTCTCTCTCTCCATTATCTCCAAAGTTCACTCCTTTGAGTTCAACACTGCCCTCTCCGCATCCTCTTTTAAAATGCAAATTCTCCTGTAAGAGATTTTTCTATGAAGGAGTTTATCAGATTCCCCCAACCTCCTTCTAACCATAGAATAGGATGGGGTTGGTGGGAGCTGAAAGAAAAAGGGAGATCAGAATATGAGGCCAGATACCAAAGACTCATTCTCAAAGTCAGAGTTTTGCCTATGGCCATTTAAAGCACAGTTTCAACAAACTGGACTGAGACTGAATGAATGTGTACCCTTAAGTGTCCATTCGCCCAGCCATGTCCTACACATGCAGACACAGTTACATAGCATTTTAATATATAGGAGTAACTGCATAGTTCAATCTCAAACCTCAACAATTACGGAGTTTGATTGTCTAGAAACCACTGGTATTTCACATTTACTTCTGGTGCTTTCAAACAATTCTACTCAAATGTCACATCTGGAAGGATCGTTGTTTGAAATGAAATTGTTTTTGGAAATCACTGGATGCCACGTAAAAGAATTTTTCCAATCTAACCTATTGGCAAGTATTAGTCTGCTACCTATGATTTGGAGATTTGTTTTGCTTCCTTGAACAATAAGTAAGACTTGGCCATTCATTTGGAAATGTTGTTAATATTCAAGTACCTTCATATACCTCCTCTTAAAAAATAAACTATTGATATTTTTAATATATGCTTGCATTTTAGTTATTTAATTACTCATCCTGAGATACAAAGCTGGAAAATATAAGTCAGAGAACAAATTCCAAGTAAGAGTCTCTGAGTCTGAAACGAATAGTTTCTTAGCTGTTTTTTCTTTTCTCATTTGCAAAAAAACTGCTTTTGATTCTGATCACTGAGAATGATATTGATTGGAAAATAAGGTGTTTAAATAAATCTCTTTGCAAATTCTTGTAAGAATGACTTTTCTAGAAAAACAGGGACAGAGGGTGTCCCTGGTGTTTGGTTCCTGTTTGGCACCAGGCCTGACCCTCCTGATCATCAGATGGCTTCCAGGTCACCAAGTAAAATGAAGCAACAAGAGAGCAATGGGGGCAAGACAGGAAAACTCACAAACTGCGATGACCAATCATCTTTTCCAGTTACTATAGTTAGAGAGGGAAAAAGGAACCTGGAACTTAGAAGGTAAGTGTTTCCAATGCCTGATTTGTTTACGACTTAGATGCTGAAGGGCCTCCAGCTCATGGGGAAGGCTGAGGAAAGAAATTTTCCATTCAAAAAAAGAGAAAGATGTCACCTTGGATAGGCCAGAAAGAATTTTAATCCCAAAAGACAGTTTTGTTTTGTTTTTCTTATCAGAGTTGTGGAGCCTAATCCCTCCCTATTCTTGCCCAGTCCCTCTGCCTCTGGCTCCCTGGGGCTTTAGGTGCACACGAGAGATACTTTCATATTTTTACTTCCTCTGCTTAAACAAGGGTAGCCTGGGATGTGAGAGCTTTTGGGGGACCTTAAATGACAGGATCATGGCATATGAGCTGGTGCTTGGAGCAGGAATATTAGAAAATTACTGAATTCCTAGATTTATTAGGCCTTTCTTCAATTTGTAGAATATTTCTTTACATAAAGACAGCCTCACAGAAGTGATATTCAAAAGAGACAATGGATGTTATATTACACAATATAAAGGGAAAGCAGGAGGCGGCATCCTATGTCAAATCCTCTCAATGCTCCACCTGGTCATAAAGCTAAAGCCGAGCTTCACATTTAGTGGTGACATTCTATGCACAGGAAAGTCGCCTCTGTTTCTATAGGAATCCCTCTAAGGTTGAGTTGCATTACCTCTGGGGAAGTTCTAAAAATTTAGAGAGAGATTTTAATTGTTGATGTTGGAATTCATATTTTTAAGAACAATGTATAGCCATTCAGTCAGGACACAAGCTTCTTCACAAAGCGTCCATCACCAGAAAATGCAGGCATCTATGTATTTGTGACTGGAAGCAGGGACATAGGGGTTACAGGGAGAAGCAGGTTTATGAAGATGTGAAATCATTTAAGCTAGGCTCATTCTTTGAGAGTATGGCATGTAGTTTTGTTCACTTTAGGCCCCAATACTATTTGAATTAATAATACATAATCCTCTCCTCTCACAGAGGTTATAATCACTATTTTTCTATCTGGAAAACCAGAAAGTCATATATTGGAGGTCCCATGTAGTGACCACCCATTTTTGCTTTGGTCTTCAGGCTCTGAGAGAGACTGTTGTATCTATCACAGTCTCTCCTATCACGGACCTGTAATTATAACTTGAACCTGCTTTTTAAAGATAATTATGTTAGGTTGTAACTTGTACACATGAGCATTATCCTTCAAATTTTATATTAAAAAGCTATAGAATAATTTTGCTAGTGATGCTGTTGCTCTGAAATTTGTAACTCTCTCCTCCCCACCATCAACACCCACATATTCCACCCACATGATATACTGGGTAGGCAAAAGTAGGCTCACCATTATTCATATGGAAAATAATACAATAATTAAACAAATAATACAAGAATAAACTCTGTTTCGTGTACTCACAGCTATAAACCTAGTGTTGCCTCACCCGTTATGTACATAGATTCCTTTGGGTGGTTTTTAGAAACAACAGCACAGAAGGAAACTGGTCTTGTTACCTTCAAGTTGGGCTTTGTACACCGGAGAGCTGTGGGATCCTGAAATGCGGCCCCGGGGCCCAGGCATGGTTGGCACCAAGGAGAGAGGAAGTGGCACGTGGACTTGTATATTAGTGGTCCAGCTGCCGGCATCATCGGGGGGGCAGTTTGTGAGGTTGAGGCTGGTTTTTATGACATCAGCAGACCTGACGAGGTGAACTAGGGCCACTGAAAATGACTATAAGGGTGGAAACCCCCAGAAGAATCCTGTTGAATGTTCTATCTATCACCTCCAAAGAGTTCCAAGTCATTCTTGTGTTTGGGAATCATAGAGGCAAAGGGTTCTGTGAGCCTCAGCCTTGATTAACTGAAGGCATGAAGGGACAAAGGACTAAGCAGTCTCTTGAAGTGAACCTTTCTCTGTCATTATACCTCCTCTGTGAGGCACTGGATAAGATGGCCTGGTATTTCATTGAGAAGAGAAAAACTAACAGATTGTAGCTCCTTCCTCTTCCCATTAACACCTACAAATTGCCTTCATCTGCATTCCATCTCCTCCTGAAATGAAAAAGTGCTCCCTCTTATCAAATCCTTTGCTCTCCGAATGGGGATCCCCACCCCCCAGGGAGCATTTCTCCCGCAGAGAATTGAAATTCTCTCCACTGGATTGCAGTCCTAAACATCAAATATAGTTAGATACAGGGGTGTCCATCCTTTTGGCATCTCTGGACCACACCGGAAGAAGAAGAGTTGTCTTGGGCCACACATTAAATACATTGTGACACATAATCACACACACAAAAAAGTCTCATAATGTTTTCAGTAAATTTATGACTTTGTGTTGGGCTGCATTCACAGACATCCTGGGCTGCATGTGGCCCATGGGCTGCGGGTTGGACACTCCTGAAACTTTAGAAGCTCCCATCTTTTACATCTTTTAAAGAAATTTCTCTTAACCCATTATCTATTTCCAGCCTGCCCATTATTTCTCTCCTCGTCTTCAAAGCCAAGCTTCTAAAACCACATCCTGTCTTTATCATCCACACACTCTGCAATCCACACTGCACTGAATGCGTTCTTTCCAAGGTTATCAAACTAAACCCACATTGCCAAGTCAAATAGATATGTTTTTGGCCCTCATCCTGTTCAGCCTCTCCGCAGTTCTCCACCCCCTTTTTCTGGACGTTTTCTCTGATCTCAGTTTCTGTGGCCCCACACTCCAGCCTCCTCTCCAGTGTCTCCAGGCACTCATTCTCCAGCTCCTTCCCCTCTAATCCCTGAGTGTGGGAATGCCTCTTTGCTCAGCCCTGGGTCTATTTTTATAACCCTATACTCACTCTGCTGACTTTAAATACATGTTAATACTGCAGAAATGTATATGCCAGACAGTCTTCTTTTTTGAGATCCAGACTTGTATATTCAGTTTGACTTACCCACTTAGATTTCTCATAAGCATTTTGAATTTGATAGGCCCAGAAAGAACTATTTATCTTAACTGCAAAGAGCTACACTTTCTCAAGTCTTCTCCCTCTTAGAAAATAGCACTAGTGCAGTTGCTCAAATTAGAAATCTGGGAGTCATCCATGACCCCCTTCCTCACCTCTCCACATCCTTACTAGCCCCAAGGTCTGCTCAGTGTGCCTTATCTCCATCTCTGCTACCAATGCTCTCCGCCAAGCCGTCATCAGCTCTCACTACATCCACAGAGCAGCTGGACAGAACTACGCTGTTTCTACAGCTTTCTCTTGTGTGCCTGCCCCCTGCTCCACTAGGCTCTAGCCACTTGTAAACTTCTTAGTTCTACTTTAAGATCTTTCTTACCTCAAGGCCTTCACACAAGCTTCCTTTGGCCAGAATGTCTCCTCCTCCTGCCACCGCCTCCCCCCATTTTTACTCTTAGCTAATAAGTTCACACCATTTGTGTCTCAGGTGGAATGCCACTTCCTCCCGGATGTTTTCTTAACCCAAGATCTTAAATGTCCATTCCCACCAATAGACACTGTCCTATCACAATTTGAAACTTTATATTTATTTCACATTTCCTTCATAAGTCTCCATGGGATCAAGAACTGTGTCTGTCTTTTTTTATGACTATGTTTAATGCTTAGCCAATGTCTACCGATAAATATTTGTTGAATTAACAAACTTCGGTCCTCTTTGTCCTACTTAGCACTCCCAGCCTGGCAGCACAGCCGTACCATTCTGTGTCACACGTAAGCCTCTCTCTTAGTGACATGAAAAGACTGAAGTCTTTGCAGCAGCACAGAGCTGGCTCTGACACCCCCCACCAAATCCACTGTGTGATTTGGGAAAGTTGCTTAACCTCACTCGCTCCACCAGAAAGTGGGGGAAATAATATCTGTCTTTCAGTAACATTATAAAGATTAAAATGAGATCATGTACATAAAGTACTGATCATAAAAGTACTCGAAAAAGTTCCCTTCCCTTCCTTCCATGCCTCCCAATAAACTCCAAACACTTCTTGCCCAGAAGGTATGCGAGCATACACACAACTTTTGATGGTGTGAGACCATCCATCTCGCCCTTCTGAATATTTCTTATTGTGACTTTCTTAAGAAGAATTTTGCCTTTAGAGAATGAGACACTTAGCCATGAAATAGAATGCATAGCATTAAACCAAATATGTAACTGAAGTCCTAAATACCTGTCGTTTATACTTTAAGGGTACCTTCTCAAATGTATTTGGAGGTAACACAAAGAGAAAGGCAATGATATTTTTGATAGTGTGGAAGATATTACTTTAAAAGAAAACACCAGATGGCAGCAAAGATGCTAAAGAAGTATCTGCAGGGACTTTTAGCTCAAACCTGAGCATCTGGGATGGTGGCTTAAAACTACATTGAGGGACACAGTCATTTATAGAAAAGATAGTTTCCCTAAAGAAAAAAATGAGACCCACTTTGTAATATAGTAAAGGATTTTTGGAAAGGTGTTCCACATGTTACAAGCATAATCTTAAAAAAATAAGCCCAAGAATTACCTAACCAATAAAAGAGTAGACAAAGGCTTCATTTTGGTTTGTAGTTACATTCAATTAACTCTCTCAACCTGGGTTCTAATGAGCTAGAAAGGGCCTAAAGCAAAAAAAAAATGAAATACTCTTGGCTTCTAGAAAAGGAAATATTTTTCCAAATATTTAATGTAAATATCAAAATTTATTCACTCATTCTAAAATGAAGCAGAAATGACCTCTGTTAGCATATTCCTCAGCATCACTTAGCAAACTACTTAATGAAACAGACATCAAGAGACCTCACCAAATAAATGTAATATTAAAATTCAAAGTTATAATCTAGAATTCTCCATAGTATGCATCAAAGTCTCACCTGGGATTAATACCACTATTAAAATCTTGCTAAATTGGATATTGCTTATTCCAGCTTTCCTTCTTTTAGGGGGAAGAAAGGCAGTTTAGTGCTGCTGGTAACACCGTGCAATGGGAGAGCCCCAAGCCCGGGGCAGGCACACCTTCTAAATACAAACCCATTCCCCTACTGCTTTACTCCTCTCCCGTACTGCTTAGGATCCTTCACAACGTTGCCATGAGATCAGAAGGAGTGAATGCAGCCCAATGTTTTGAATGGGAAGCAACAGGGCAATTCAAGCCCGCGCAGCAGTTACAGCACAGGGCTAATGCACAGTGCCCACGGGGGTCTTGGAAGAGAATTTGCCTTAGTGGCATTTGTTTAGGTTTAGAAGTGATTGAAAGGTGACAGAAGCATCTGTGTTGTAAGAGGATTGAGCCAATCTATGTTGGAAGAACATTCTGAGCAGAAGGTAATTCACTCTGCCAGCGAAACAGTCGTTGTTGCCCAACTGGAGTGAATTGTTTTCCAAGGACCGTGATCACAGTTCTGAAAGTTTTCTTCTTACCTGAGTTCACTGCAAGACCGAGGACCCAGGCAAGACCATTGGTTCTAATCAGAAGTCAAATCAAGGGATCTAGAGGGAACTGTTATAGTTGACAAGAGAAGAAATGAAGCAAACATTTGAACTGTAAAAAGAATGCGTGTGCATCATTGTCAGCCAAAAGTCAACCGTCACAGGCAGATGAAATTCTGAAATCTAATAATGCATAGGACAGTGCTCTTTATGGAAAATATATGATTCATGGCACTATCCAAATTTTCAATGATATACAGAAAAAAATCAGTAACAGACAGGATGAAATCATAAACAAAATGATGATTTTTTTTTAATGGTTTGCATGGCAAACCTCTTTTTTAACGAAGGAATAAAGTCCATTGCTTCAAGAATCTTATGCCTCTTTGAAGCCTAGGAGATTTATCCATTGTAATTAAACTAAGCTTGCTTTAAATCTGGCGACTAAAGGGACCCTAAGTTACATGACCTTTCTATGACCTCCTCTAAAGCCCTCACGGTCCCCAAACAGGCTAGCACACATCTGACAGCTGTGGGCACCACTTTCTCACTGACATGTGCCTCTTCAGATCTGGGAGTGGGCCGTGTCTTGCAGATGCCCTTGTTCTGATGAACTCCCCCTACACTATTCAAAACGCACGAGGCGTCAAGGGCCATTGCCGGCCTCCCCTCTGGACACGCTCCGCTCCAGCTGACTGCGTGAGTCAGAAGGTGTCTTCTTGTGAAGCCGTGGGCCCAGGCCAGCCTCTTTTAGCAGTCGTGACTGAGTGAGAACATGCTGTGCTCAGCCCGTTGGCTCCACTCTTGGGAGCACAAAGTATGTGTTACAACAACAAGCCCAAGAATCCTGACCACACTCTTCCCTATCTCAACATCTGTAATGAGAACATTTGAAGTAAATGCATACAATCGGGAAACAGGGCTGAAAGTCATGCACTAACAGAGTTTCTGATTGTGACCCTGAGACACGATCCTTTTGCTCTTTGAATCCAGACCTCACATGTTTTGGAAAAAAAGCAACAACCAGAAGATGAGAAAAACAGATCATGTTTATGAGGCCAGCCTGCAGTCCATGCCACATTTAAGAGTTTGAGTTTTCATTCAGCAAAGAAACCATCCATTCTTTCTTCAAGGTTCATCAGAAAACTCACCCAGCTTCCGTGAGTCTGATTCTTCAGCTTTAGGGTCATTGTTTTAAAATCTTCTAAAACAGCAAGTCCATAATAATTTCATTTTAATCATGGAAATAAGAGAAAAGTACCAGATATTTTCCAAAATAATGCAATGAAAAAGTAAGGAAGAAAACTGGGATTAAAAATAAAAGCTCTCCCCGACCCCCAACTCCCTCTGGTTTAATCCTTTGCTATAGCTTGAGTACCTTTAATTTCCCCAAAGCAGTCCATTTAAAGAACCCCACAGGTGGGTGTTTCAAGTAGCAAGTCATAGAAAAATAAAACAGATTTTGACCACTTCCTATTTCTCCTGATTTGACATTCTGTGAGGTGATACGGAGGTGCATATGCACTCCCCTGGCTTAATGGTCAAAGTCCATGGAAAAGGCCCTGTTTTGCAGGTAGCCACCCTCATAAGTATCCTTCCCTGATCCTGGTTGATGATGAAACACCAGGTGAAGGCCTGACCCCCGGGGTCACGGGGTCATGCTTATTTACAATTGCCCGAGTGGTGAGTCAGGGCGTGGTGTCCGACCCAAACACAAGGTGGAGAGCAGCAGTGGGAATTCGGCATTTCCCAGAACCATGAACATACACCTAGTTGCTTGGATGTCTGACCTGGGGTTAATTCCCCACATGTTACAATCCTGCAAGTGTTAAAAGAAAACATGCTGTATTCACAGAGCATGTCTATTTCTGCAAGTGTTCCAGTGTTTAATTATTGCTAAAGTCATTTGGGGTTTTTGACACAGATTCTATTTTAGTAAGATAAACTCAGCATAACCCAGATTGCCAAAAATGAATTCCTAAGGTAGATGACTAAAATAAACTGGTAATAAATATTGGCTTTTGGAACGGGAATTATAGCTCTGTAATGTAGACATAGCATTAATGACTCATTTTCAAATAACAGTCTCTCCCAAGGATTATTGGTATGAGGATCAGGGAAGCAAGAGGTCCATCTCTTTCTCTCTGTTTTAGGCAGCAGAATGGAAGAGGACTATGAACCCACCAGGCAAAGATGTTCTTATGTCTACTTTGCCAACAGAGATATAGGCCCCTGGAGTTCAACAGGGATCAACTTGGACAGGCTGCATTGGGGCAGAAACAGGCTTTGAAAGAAACCATTCTAAGGGTTGAGGCAGTTGATTCTGGGTCAGTTGTCTCTCGTGCCCCTGGAGGCAGGATGTACCACTCCCAGGGCCACCCAGTGTCTCTCACGTGGCATGAATTACCTTATCAGTCACAGAGGGTGCTGCTGTGTTCCTTTGCTGCTTGACATTGGTGGACTCTTTTAAGCCACCTTTACTCCCCAAGGTCAAGTTCTGAACTTGTGGCCCACTTGGTTGAGCTTTACAACTTCTCTGGTGTACCAGAAGGCGGTCGGGGGCAAAGGTCCGGCTACAATTCGGGCAGGGCACGAGCTGAGCTTGACTTGGCCCCTCTCCAGTAATAAGGGGCTGAGGCTTCCGTGGGAGTGGTTGGCGGAGCTCCCTGGGGAGCCGGTCATTTTCTATTTTCCACTTTTCCAGGCATTTCGGCTCATGAATAGGGAGGGAGAGGGTGCCAAATTCCCTGCCACAAATGTAGCAGATGACAGTCTTTGGTCGAGCTGGGATGCCACCAGAAGCTTTCTTAAGACCAGTAAGATCAGCAGAGCTGTTGGGGTTTGGTGCTCTGGGTCCCTCACTCTTTGGCTTGCAACTTCTCTGGTGAACAAGAAGACGATCTGGCAGGAATGTGCGGCCGCAGGATTCACAGGGCAGCAGCTGAGCCTGAGAACTCTGGAATGCTGCCTCATTCACTGCCTGAAGATTGTAGGACCCACTCCCGCCGAGAGGCTGTGGTTTGGAAGGTTCTGGCCTCCTCAGGTGCTTGGGCAGCTTGCTGTTTTCAATACGCCACTTCTCCAAGCACTGTGGCTCATGGATGGCAAGTGACTGAGACCCAAATTCTCGGCCACAGATGTAGCATATGTGGAGTCCAGGCCGGCGGGATGGGATCACAGGTCGGCCCGGCTGGCTTTCCGACATAATTCTCTTACTGGATCGTTTTGAGAGGATTACAGTTCCAGGTCTATTTTTCTGAGGGTTTTCCTTTATTTCTTCACCAGGATTGACACACTGTGTTTCTGGCAAAAGGCTAGAACAGGAGTTGCTAGGTAGAACAGCTTGATGGATAAGGAAGGTAGTTTCTTTAGAATGGTGGAAAGTCTGTTGTGATTTTTTGGAAACCCTCTTCTCCTTTCCTCTTTCCATTAACAAAGAAGTCTTTCTCTAGTCCTTGCTCTGATTTCAGCCCAGATTCATTTGGGGCTTCCTAGTGCGGAGGTTGGTGAAGTCGGCTGTCCGGGGGTTCCACATTGTTGCCAGCCCTCAGACCTGAAGACCATGACTCAGAGCTTCAGTGCAGGGCAGCATCCTGGGACACTGGGAAGTCCCCGTTAAGCCTCCGATGCCTGCAAGATCTGTGGGGGGAACAAGTCAAGAAGTTATTGCACCTGCCTGCACACGCCCCTGCTAGATTGAAAGTGGATAAAGAGCAGTATCTTTTTTTTTTTTTTTTGACCTCGTGTCTTCTTTGGCTAGCCTAGCAACAAGTACGTAGGATTTTTTCAGTGAGTGTTGAAATAAACTTGAAGAAAATTTCCATTATGAATTGCACTTATTGTATTGAAATGAGTATTCTGCCCAAAGACAAATTGACGTTTACAGCACATCATAGACACATATGACACAAACCATCCAAGGCAGGGCGGTGAGGTCATAGGAGAGAGAACCAAGAACTGTGGAAACTAGATGAATGGAACCAAGATAGTGTGAAAAGACCTCCTCGACCACCTTAGGGACTCTTTACACTTGAGGGCCACGCACCGCTTTGACAGCTTTGAAGCCTATGGGCCTCTTTTCAGAATAATGATTTTAAAAGAAAAAAAAAATCTTACCATTACAAGTGAAACTGATTTTATTGAAATAATTTAGCAAATATTTTTATTTGTTGTATATATTTTATTTGCAGTAAAGCAATGTGCCAGACTTTTTTTTTTTAAGATTTTAATTATTTATTTTTATAGAGAGGTAAAGAGAAAGAGAAAGAGAGAGAAACATCAATGTGTGGTTGCCTCTCGAGCACCCCCTAGTGGGGACCTGGCCTGCAACCCAGGCACATGCCCTGACTAGGAATCGAACCAGCGACCCTTTGGTTCACAGGCCCACACTCAATCTACTGAGCTACACTAGCCAGGGCTGTGCCAGACTTTTTGAGCATCTGAGGGTCTAAGGTTAAGAACTCTTACAGAAAAAATAATTCAACAGTGAATATTATGAAAATATTATGAAATACTATTAAAGTATTACAAAAACTCTCAGAGTGGGCATACACGCCTTATCACCTACCAGACATCCATTTTTCTTTACGAAGGGAATGGTGCATTAATCAACTGTGGCCGTACCTGTCAAACCAAGAATGCATCTCAGGCCTATACTCTTCCTGGTGGGATACACACAGATAGATCTTCCCTGCGATGAAGAAGCTCACACTTTGCTTGATGCTCTTCTTGTAATTCTTTTGCTCACTATCCTATTTTGTATATCTATATCTCCACCTATCTATCTATTATCATCTTTCAATTTTTTTTTAAATTAAAACAATGGTTTTCCCAAACAAACCAAAGAAAAAGGGCTGAAGCCTAAGGAGTTTTTACCTTGGGGAAAGTTGTGAGATAATTTTACCCCAGGCCTACAATCTAGGCCAAAGAAAGATTATTTTTCAGAAGTCTTAGGACCACCTTTACTTCCTGAAGGGTGACCTGGATCTGCGTTAGAGGTTTTGTAGCGTCCGTTCCCAACCACAGACACTTGACCACAGCAGACTCTTGAGTTCAGTCAGAGTGAGAATAGCCGTGCTAGTAATAGCAAAACCCTGATGGGCACTGCACTTGATAAAGGACCAAAAGAGCTGTGAGGTCTGTGCCCGGTTCCTCTATTTTGGTGCCAAGAAAGGTCTGAATCTTTGTAGTTATGACTATCAAATGAGGTCTGGCACAGAAAAGGAAGTTATTCGTCATGTTGACAGATCCTAAGACAGTGATATTAACACATGTGACAAAAGAATGTGTTGGCCTCAGAGTGGCCAGCACAGAAAACGAAGCTTAGAGAAACAAAATATATCACTTGATCAGCACCATCCAAAGGAGAAAATGGACCTAGAGAATACAGGATTCTGGTAAAATTATTTCATAGGTTTTATCAGCAAATGGGTGAAATAACCCCTCACACCACTCTGTTGGTTCTGATTGCTTGTTCACCAGGGATCTCCTGTTTCCCATTTTCCTTGGTACCAGGAAGTTTCAGACACCAAAAGTAGTTAAGAAGACAGATTGGAAAGACCAATGCAATCAAATGAACTTAGTTCTCCCTCCCTTTCTCAGACTCTCTCTCTCTCTCTCACACACACACACACACTATTCCCAGCAGATCAAAATACTGAGAAAGCCCCATGACTTGTCCCTACAACTCCTTCATTTCTCTTGTGATAAGGTAAGAGAACTAATATTTATTGAATGCCAACTATGTATCAGATATGGTACTAATTTTTATATACATAATGTAATTCTCAAATGGTTATGAGGCAGGTATTATTATTTCAGCTTTATAAATGTAGAAATTATGACTCAGAGAAGACAAGTAACTTGCCCAAGACAGTCAGTTTCTAAATGACAGAACTGGGAATCAGTTCCAGCTCTCTTTGGCTCCAGTACTCAGCAGTTTCCATTATTCATCCTGCCTAAAATTCCACCGGCAGAGCTTCTTCTCTTTCATTTTTATCCATTTTAATCGACAATTCATTGTCCCATGGGAAGGTCACTAAGCCCCCACCAGCCTTTAGGATAAGGAAGAGGCAAAAGAGAGGAGGGGAATAGGGCACAGAAGGAGAGAAACCTCTGCAATGGAAAAAGCGGGTGAGACAGATGGGAGCTACCAAAGACAGCGCTTTTCCTTAAGTGACAGAGATCATTTATTTTGCTCTGAGTAGTTTTGTAGATGAAGTTTTTCCCTGCACGGTGTGCAGTGCAGACCCTTTTCCTGATCTCACCAACATCCTTAAGAAAAAATCAACATTACTAATCAGGGGTGAGGACGAGCGAGGAGGAAGCTGGATGGCGTAGTGGGCGCAGCGTGGCAGGAAAGGCTGCCCGAAGAGACCAGATGGCATTCAGTTTGCAGCCACTTCACCATCTTGATTAGGGATTGTTCTTTATGCCTGCAGGTGTGTGTGCACAACACGTATTTTCTCTGAAGCCAATATAAGCATCATAAAATTCCCAGTGGAATCTTCTCTTTTTCTACCATCTCTTTCCTCCTCCAATGTCCTCCTGAAATTTCTGTCTTATTGTGATTAAAGGAATCAAGATATAAAAGGTGAGGTAGCTGGAAGCGAGTGAAATTTTTGGAGACTGAACAATGTTCTGCCAGGGATTCCGACAAGGCACAGTGTGGTCAACTGCTCCATCCTGTAAGTTAGTTCTAAAAGCAAAAATGCTGGAAAGTACTCAATACATGCACTTAAATTACTTAAGAAATTGGCCTGTCACCCAGACACACTGTAAATAAATGTTGCTAGTTTCTAAAGAGAACCACTTTGCAAAGCCAGCTAGTTTCACCCCAAGCATCCACGGAGAAATGTTCATTCCAGTTGGCCTGAATTATTCATTTTGACCATATTTTCACATAGGAGATTTAAAGAGTGTCTTGGAAGGCATCATGTTTTATCAATATGATGCCATGTTTCCATGCCTTTTGGGGTTAATGGGAAGGGAGAGACAAACTCACAAAGATGGATGCAATACACAACCTTGGAAATATAAAACTGATCTTAGCATTAGAAGGGGTTTCTCTATAAAAGAGGGGAAGGAACACAAACAAAGTGATTAAATCTTTAAAAAAATGATTTAGTCCTTTGGAAAAAAATAAATATGTGATACATGAGCCCTTCCCTATTACCACAGAATCCAAATTCTTTAAATTGACAAATGAATAAATAAGAAAGATGGTGTTGGGGCTAATGCTAGCTCTGAGCACAATTGTAAAATAGAGCAGGTTTGTCCTTAATATCCTCCATCCCTCCGTTCAGCAGCCTCTACTCTCCCCTGCCTAGTGCCCTCATATACTCTTCAGTCTTCCTTGCCCATGAAATCTCACTTTCAAATAGGGGCTGATAGACTTATTCACATCAAAGCTTATGATTGATGAGATAATATCCCTCCCAGAGTCTGGCAGAGACAGGTAGTTCCTTACCAATAGTTATTCTGCCCAACTCACTCAAATTAAGAGAGCACATGATTTTCCAACTAAAAAGTCTACAGGCTCCTTTGTAGCTAGTGAAGTACTGTGTACAACTTGTAAGAACTCTTCTTGAAATGTAAGGGTACAGCTTGCTCCTCGTCCTTACCTTTCATACTGATGCTCAGACCATGGATGTGATGGCTGGGGCTCTAGCTGCCATATTGGACTGCATTACATTCATGCAATCTTGATATGACAGAACAGAGACCTGGATGGACTTGCCCGTCTGATAATGTTGGTGCCACCACATGAGTACGTCCCTTGGGCTTCTTGTGCATAAGAGAAATAAATGTCTATTGTATTTTAGCCACTTTTTCAGACTTTTATTCACATGAAAACCTAATACTAATTGAGATATAGTTGTATTTTAATAGTTGTCATTGGTTTAGCATAAAGTGAAATCTAATAGTAATATTTCAAATTTTAGGATCTTCTCTTTTTGATGAGAGAAAAATTTTTTGAGAAAGTGTATGTTTGGGGGCAAAATTGACTTATGAAATATATACTCTTTCCTGAAAATCAGAAATAAAAACCTTGAAACTATAAATATTGAACCAATGGCTTTTAAAAAAGTGATTCACAAGCCGTCCTTTCCTAGAATTTTTTGAGCAAATTTGAATGACGTATTTTACTTCTGGAAAATAAAAAGTTTTCTCCATAATGAGCCTTAGAAAGAGCTGGGAGGCATCATGGTGGTGCCAGTTATTAACTCGTTGTCTCTACACTTGGAATGCTCTTTTCTATGCTCGGCTTTGTGATGCAGGCACTGGGGCTCTGCACACCCCATTTCTGCACTGCCAGCTGGCTCTGAGTTATGCTCTGCCAATAGCGGTAATGGAGCGAGAATGCAAGGTTGGAGGAGGAAGAGAGGACTTGGTTCTTTTTAAAGGCTTCCTGTCTGCTTGTGGTTCCTGTGAACGTCACCACACCAACACTTCTTCACCCCAGCAAAAGCAGTTCTTTCCTGTAGCAGCAGCTGAAACCGGTTTACAGTTTTCTAATACCGGCAAACCAGACTCTCTTCCCCTCCCCAACCAGACAATATCACCAGTCAGTCCGTGCCTTCTCCTTGGGGACCTGATTTTCAGCTCCATTAAACACGTCCTCTAAGTTTCTAAGTTTTAATAATTCAAACCTCTTCCCCTTGATACTTCACCTTCAGATTGATAATTGCCACCTCCTTTACATGGTAGTGTTCTCTTTTTACTCTGCTAGTTACTAGGTAACAACTGCATTCCTGGTTAACAAAATTTTATACTAAATTCCCTTTGATTAATATTTGGTATGAATTCTGTCTCCTGACTAATATAACCACCCTCAGAATATATGTAATAAGAACCTATGATATTATAGCTGTGCATTACCTTACTATTGTAATAAATATAAACTCAAATAAATTATTTCATTAGCATCTTAGAAAATAATATGATGCTCATCTTAACATTCAACCCTCAACTCATTCAGAACAGTGAAAACATATTTTTGTAATTTTTATGCCATTACCATGTCTCAAGAGCTAGAAAGTGTTGCTCTTCTATTTTTTTTTACTATTTTCTTTTTTGATTTAATCTTTATTGCATTTTTCCCCATTACCATTTAGCCCCTTTACACGCCCATTCCTATTTGTGACTGAATTAAGTCTTAGGGAAGAACCTGACATTTTAGGCATAGTCACATTTTCCTTAATTTTATGTGACACTCTTCTGCTGCACCCAGCTGTAAGGCCAACACTGCCACAGAGAGAATCAAAATAAAGTGAGCACATTCACAGATCGAGAGGCCAGGAAGTGTTGAGGGAAGCTGGTTCAGCTCACTCGAGGTGGTTCTCTGCAGCCCCTTCTGGGTACCCCATGGGTCAAAGGCATTGGCAGTTCTCAGTAATTCTGATATGAATGGACAAGAGGCCAGGTGAGAGTATCTGGGAATTGGAGATGATATGGTTTTGGAAAGACAGGAGCAGCATCTGAAAGGTCAAAATGGAAATACTTTAACCTGAGGCATATGGTTGCCAGGGAACACGGCTGTCCACATTGGCATTTCCAGGCTGATTTTGAATAGACAATGCAGATTTTTCCCCTTCCTTGTTTCTATTTCATTGTAAAGAATTTAAAACCAACAAATAAGTTCCTTCACTTTCATTCGGTCTGTTAGGTAGAGACATAATAGTCTATGGTGTTAGGAAAGCCATGGAAACAAAATGGGAGAAATGCACTCTTTACGCTTCTAAGTAGAGCCTTCTTCTGCAAGGACATTTTAAGATGTTGAGGCTCAAAATATCAGCCTATGACAGCTATTGTTAGATTGAGCCTGCAATTTTCACTCTATATTGAGTATCCAAATTACAGAATGCTCAAGAGTCCTGCATGCCACACAGGTGTGACCACGTAATTGTAGTACTGACATTTGGTGTGGTAGAGAACTGGTTACAGAAGGCCTATGATATATAGAAATTCAGCGAATAGACAAAAAAAAGTGGGGAAGTCAGGCCATTGAACAATAGACAATTCTACATACCATATTTTCTGACCCTTTGGGTAGCTCTACTCCAATAACATAGTTCTATTCCAAATACCTCTTTCTCAAGACTTTAAAGCAGTGGTTCATAGGCCATATCTGACCCATAGATATGTTCTTTCTGGTCGACATAGAGTTAAAAATGTTTCAATTAACTTCCATTATTTTAAAATTGGGAGATGTCACATCAAATCTAGATTTTTGGTTTCTTGGGAAAAAATGGAAGACGCGGCCACATCTGACACAGGCTGGTGCTGAGTAAGGACTGCGCGTGGGTCGGACCGCCAGTCTTCACCCTTCCACGGTTTCTCATCAGCTCCCTGATCCGTTAATGTGCGCTTCATGCTTGATTCTTAAAATATTTGAGTTTCTGACCATTTATGATCCTTGCTTTAAAATGTCCGTCCCCCTTCTGCATTTTTCTTCTCAATTAAATATTTGAAAATCACTTCAAGGAGTACTTGCCCTCAAGAAACTGGGAAGCTAGTTGAAGTCTTTTCCATGGGAGATAGTTACTAAAAGCATGAAATATGTATTGGTAAAAAGTCAAAAAGGAAACTTCCTAATAAAGTAGACTGAAGTGAAATACTTGATCTCAGAGGGAGGGAACCATCAAAGGGCAAAACAAGGAAGCAGTGACCTGAAACCAATTTTCATACATTACTGGAGGGTCATAGGAAATGATGCATCTAATTTCAGAGTGAAAAAAATTAAGCAGTCAGTGTTTATATCAGCCACAGGAGAGATGAGGGAAGAAAAAGAAAATCCAACAGGGAAAAATGTGTTTTGGAGACTATCTTATCTTGTTGAAGGCATTCCCAAAATTATAGTTATCCATTAATATACTAAGAACTACTCTTCTGCTTAAGCCAACAGTCTTTGATTTATCATTAAATAATTCCCCAGATGAAGAATGTTGATTTTCTTGTTATTTGTCTAAAGAAAGGATCTGTCAATAGAAAGAATCATAACCCAGCTATTAACAATATATTGTTAATGTTCCAAGATTTGTGCTGCAAACACTTCATAAATAAATTATGCTTCCTTGTAGGAATTACAGAATTTGGTGCATATTTTCTTTCTGCCAAGCTGACCATTTTGTCAGCTACCACTGATAAATCAGTTCGAACTGAAAATGTGTAGGAATAGCACAAAAGTTCCTTTTCAACCTAGAATGAAATATCTAATACCCATCAACTGTCTGAAATTGAAGTTATTATGAGAAAACATGTAGGAAAACAACAGATACCCTTGTTTCAGTATTAAATTTAAAAAAAATTGCAAGTAGTTGCGTGTTTACTGGTGCCGGTCATGTGATAATGCTTGCTCAGAGTCCCCGCTGTCTTCATGCTCATGATTTATTATCTCAGAGTGCTAACTCAGTGCAGTGCCTTTGGCATGGACTTCCAAGCCACAGAGTGATGGTATCAGAAGTGTGGTTGCTGGACTAGTGCATTCAGGTGGAAACAAACAGTGAAGAATACAGCTGCCCTTGAAGGAAGCGGCTTGGCCCAGATACTTGGCTTAGGAGAGCTGGGCTCTGCTGTATCCTGGAGGAACCTTTTATTAACCACATCACCCACTTACCTCACAACAGCCTCCAAATTGTACCTTAGTGCTCTCCATCTCCAGGAGGTCAGTGCCTCCCAGAGTCTGGCTAACACTTAAATGGATCGTCATTACCGTTCATTACAGTCATCAACACCTTTTGGTAATAATGCTCTCTCCACCCAAAGCTGTTTCTGAGGAAAGTCCCTGGGAAGAGAGTCAAAAACAGGGCCGAGCCCATGAGGCCGGCTGGGCTTCTGCTGCGTGTGTGATGAATGTGCCTCTGTTTTCTGATATGCATGGCATGACTTCCCTGCTCCTGACTCTGGAGACTTGGGGGTTGACGTACAAACTGAAGGCTCTCTCTAAACACAGGCTTTTGATTGCTGTTCTCTCCACAGCTCTTATCCTCCTAGGTAAATGGGTCTTTAAAAATCGATTGTCATTCCATTTGACATTCCTGAATCTCATGAACAAGGCACTCTTTCACAGGCCGGATGGTTTAAGCTTGCTGATGGTTCAGAATTGTCCACACTACAATCTTTTATTGCTCAGGAATCTTACATGGGAGAAAGCTTACATGCTAGAGAAAACCACTAAAGGGAGTCTCCCGGAGGAACTCATTAATTCTCCATGTCCCTACAGCCCAAGCCAAACATGAAATGTGGTAACAGCTCTTTATCTGCAAACATCCTGAGCTTATAGGTTTTTATTTTTTGTGGTTGAAAATTTATCGAAAGCCTCCTTCCACCCCATGCCCAGTAACTACCAAATAGCAAGGCAGTCAGTGAGAGCATCAGTTGCCTTGTTCTGTTTCCTTTAGTACACAATAGGAAGATCCCTGTGTATTTTAAGGTGTACCTAGGAGCAGAAAGATAGGGATATTTGATTAGAAGATTTCAGTTTAAAATCAACTCTTTGGATGCCAGTTTTTTTTCTCTTCCTTGTGTTTTCAATAGGCTTTTCCTCTCACCTTCTGTGTTCTCTTTCAATTTGTTTCATTATTTCCATTGTCTGGTGCCTCCACTTTGAGTCCAGAGGGATCCAACACAATCAGGACAAGGTGCCATTAGGAAGAGAATAGAGAATGTGGCACCCTGTGGTTGCCTCCAGGGCTAATTTGCTCTGGAGAGATAAGGTAATGCCAAGCAGCTCAGTTCTAGAAATGTGTGGCTTGTATTTTAACTTCATTAAGTTCTGGAGAAAGCAGGACAAGAAGTGATGGGCCCAATCAATCATTATCTTATGGTTCTATAAGTCAGAGGTCCACCATGGATCCCCTGAGGCTAAAATCAAGGTACAGCCAAGTGCGGTGTCTTGCTATCGCAGTGCCAGAAAGCTCAAACACCAACAGAAAGACAGCAGCACTGTGAATGCAGCCTTCTGCAAAAATGTTGCTCAGTTAGTTTGTCCGCACTGGGTAGGAATCTTAATAGTCCGCTCCACAGTCAGCTCAGTCACAGTGGGCTTAATAGTCAGCCCACTGGAAGCACCATGGGGTGGGGGAGTCCATCCCAGGGCCTCCCTGAGAGGCCTCAGGCAGCCCTCTAGAATGAGTTTACGACCCACTCTACAGTAACAAAAGCATAAATGTACACATAACATTATACAGCGGGGTCCAGAATCTCTCTCCAGCTCTGGTGAGAACTCTCAACCAGTGTGACTAAGGAAATAGTCCTCCCAGATCCCACATTCTCCTCAGTGTGGTCTCTACATCTTTGCTGTCCTCTCTTCAAGTCCGTTCTCCTCTTTCCCCTCTGACTGTATCCTGTGTTTTGGCATTTGCATATTTACATCAGGTGGAGTCTTTATTGGGTATTTTCTTCAGAAATTTGACTTAAATACGCTCTTCCCGGTTAACAGACAAAATTTCTCTTTAATGAGAGTGCTGTGTGCATAATAACATTTTCCGTCTCTACTTTCCACAGTTTTCTCAGGAACATGATCAATCTTCTCTAATTGGAGGTGGACATTTAAAACCTTCCTAAGTGGACAGGGTCACTAAGAAGTTATTTCCATTTTGTAGAGTCATTTCCTATTTGGAACCGTAGGGTATCAGAATACGCCACTTGGATTATTTTGAATTGAAGGCAACTGTGAAAAAAAGAGACACAAGAAAAGCTCTCGCCTTCCCTCTGTTTGCCTAAAAGCAGAATATACACTTGTACAGGTGTATCCTTTCCCCATTACAGGAAAGGCAGGGCTCCCCAGGAGACAACTCTAGACTCATTAGTCCAGAGAGAGGCGCCAAGAGGAGCCTATGTAACAGTATTATTAAACAGACCATCTTCGGCCCTAGCTGGTGTAGCTCAGTGGATTGAGCGCGGGCTGGGAACCAGAGGGTACCAGTTCAGTTCCCAGTCAGGGCACATGCCTGGGTTGCAGGCTGGGTCCCCAGTGAGGGCCATGTGAGAGGCAACCATACATTGCTGTTTCTCTCCCTCTCTGTCTCCCTCCCTTCCCCTCTCTCTAAAAATAAATAAATAAGATCTTTAAAAACAAACAAACAAGCAAAAAAACAGACCATCTTCTACTAGTTTCTCCCGTGGGTAGTACCTTCCCATAGTCTGCTGCTTCTAAAAGCCTATACATCCTTTTCCCTTTGTCTCGCCACTTCTCCACAAATGTATTGTTTTTTGTTAAGATGCTATATAAACTTCAAGTTCTTACCACCCTTTAAATTACTCATCACTGAGCCCTCCCGTGTGTTTGCATAATGCACATGTTAATAAATTGTTTGTTTTTCTCTTGTTAATCTGTCATTTGTCCATTAATTTCACAGGCCCAGTCATGGAACCAAGTAGGGTAGAGAATTTTTTCCTCTCCCACAGAGTTTTAGAATAAAAAAAAAGAATGACCTAACATGCCATACCATGTCACTTTCTGTGTAATCCCATTAAATGGCACCAATAGTTCACGGTCATTACTGTTTAGTCATCTCATATGTACTATATAAGCAAGTGCAAAGCAAAAATAAGATTTGGAATTTGTTATATAAATAGCATAATGTTAGAGATGCTGCCTGTCATGCTCAGAAAGAAGAGGTAGGTTTCAGCCCAGGCCGGGTGCTCGGTTGGTTAGAGAACTGTCCCCATATGCCAAGGTTGCAGGTTTGATCCCCAGTCAGGGCACATACAAGAATCCACCAATGAGTGCATAAATAAGTGGAAAAGCAAATCAGTCTTTCTCTCCCTCTCTCTCCCTCTCAAATCAATTAAAAATTGATTTCATTTTAATACAGCAGTGAAACTGAGTATTTTGTCTATAATTGAGTCATATTTGGAACTTCTCTATAGGTAGAGGAGAGTCACACAGGGAAAATTGTTGCATTAACATGATGTAGTCACCCAAAACATGAGACATCTCTTGCTATTTTCCCGCCTGTGTGCTCCTTGATAAAGTAATCAGCACAGAATTCAGCTTTAGAGTGTGTTGTTTAAAGCTTTAGCGAATAGTTGGTCTGCTTATCACCATGTCCCCAGACCTCAGTAGCGGTCACGTGATCTGTTGCTGAGCCAGGCCTCCCTCAGTCTGCACTGATGCAGTTGACTACTTGGATCTAATTGTATAAGTTAACGTTTTCCTAGGTGCATTTCCTCCCATTTGGTTTTATCACATCATGACCCTTTAAAATGAATCTTGATACCCAGATATTAAAAATTAATGTTCACTTTTTAAGTCTGATGATATTTTAATTGGATTTTAATTGCCATTTTTATTGAGATAATTATAGATTCACATGTAGTTCAAAGAAATAATAGAGATCCCTTGTACACTTGTCAAGTTTCTCTCAATGGTAACATTTCAAACATTATAGTATAGTATCTCAACCAGAGTATTGATATCAATACGATCCACTTTTAGCTGCACTCAGCAGTGTGTATGAATTAAGCTCTATACAATTTTGCCACCTGTGCATGTCCACCACTCTAGTCAAGGTAATGAACACTTCCAACATCACGAGGATCTCTCGTTTGCTACTTTATACCCACCTCCTTCTCCACTGCACCCTCCATGTCCCCATCTCTTATTCCCAGAAAACATTAATCTGTCTTCCATTTCTAAATGTTTTCATTTCAAAACGTTGTATAAATGAAATTATATAGGACACAACCTTTTGGGATTGGCTTTTTTCTCTAAGCACAGTTCTGTGGAGGGTCATCCAAGCTGTTTCATGTATTAATAATTAGTTGCATTTAGAGTAAACTTTCTGACATCACTCTTTGCAATACCTTTTCTCATATATCTCCTCAAGCAAGGGAAGCCAAAGAAAGAATAAACAAATGGGACTACATTGAACTAAAATATTTTGCACAGCCAAGGAAACCATCAACAAAACAAATATACAACCTACTGAATGGGAGAACATATATGCCAATGATACATCTGATGGTTAAAATCCAAAATATATAAAGAACTTACACAATTAAAGAAATCCAATTAAAACATAGGAAGTAGACCTGAATAGATATTTCTCCCAAGAGGACATACAGATGGCCAACAGACATATGAGAAGATGTTCAGCATCACTAATGATCAGGAAAATGCAAATTAAAAGCACAATGAGATACCATCTCACACCTGTAAGGATGGCTGTCATCAATAACAACAGACAACAAGTATTGGCAAGGACACAGCAAAAAGAGAACCCTTGCACATTGGTGGTGAGATTGTAATTTAGTACATTTGCTATTGAAAACAGCATGGAGCTTCCTCCAAAAATAAAAACTAGACTTGCTATATGATCCAGCAATTCCACTTCTGAGTATTTATCTGAAGAAAACAAAAATACTAATTCAAAAAGATACATGCACCCCTATGTTAACTGTAGCATTACTAGTAATAGCTAAGATATGGAAGTAACCTAGGTGTCCCTCAATAGATAAATGGACAAGGCAGTGTACATATACAAGGTCGGTCCAGAAAAAACCCAGACATTGTTAATATACGAATAGTTTGGGTAACATATGTGTAACCTGGCAGCCAAGGACAGTGGACTGGAATGCGCATGTGTGAACAATGACAACCTCGCTGTACTAGTCAGTGGGGGTGGTAGACGCCGTTGAATGAGTGTGTGTACTGTGTGGCGTCGCATTCAAAATGACTGAGCGGAGCAATGAATTTGCATCAGATTTTGCATTGAGCAGAACATTCCTCTGTGGAAACTGTTTGGATGATTCCGAAAGTTCTGGGGGACCATGCAATGAGTGCAGTGCAAATAAAAGTGTGGCCCAAATGCTTCAAAGATGGTTGCAAATCTGTTGAAAGTGATCCACATTCCAGAAGGCCTGCAGCAAGCAGAACACCTGAGAATGTTGAACATGTGCAGGCTGCAATCCACAACGATCAGCGACTGACAGTGTGAGAACCAGAAGCAGGTCTGGAGATTCCAAAAACTACTGTGTCTGAGATTTTGACACAGGATCTTGGCATGAAATTCATTTTGCAGCTTCTGCTACCAGAGCAGAAGGAACATCATGCTGCAGTTGCTAATGACTTGATTCAGACCACTACCAGTAAACCAGATTTCTCTGGAGATGAGTCGTGGGCCTACTGCTATGATCCAGAAATGAAGGCCCAGTTATCCCAATGGAAGTCGCCTGGTTCTGCATGCCTGAAGGCATTGCAAAGTCATAGCAATCTCAAGACCATGTTAACTGCGTTTTTTGCTTGGGAAGGTGCTGTCTATCACAAGTGAGTTCCTCCAGGCCAAACAATTAATGAGGAGTACTAATTCAATGTTATTCGTCAGTTGGAAGATGCAATATGATGAAAACAGCCACAGCTATGGGCAACTGGTGATTGGCAGCTTCATCACAACACACCTACTCATGCATCACATCTCATGCAGAGGTTTTGGTGAAACATCAAATTGCCCAGGAGACCGAGCCCCGCTTCAGCCCATATTTGGTGCCCTGTAACTTCTGGCTTTTCCCAAAACTAAAATCATCTTTCAAGGGGAAGAGATTTCAGATTGTTGATGAGATTCAGGAAAATACAACAAGGCAGCTGATGGCGATTTTGACAAAGGATTTTGCAGAGTGTTTTGAACAGTGGAAGAGATGCTGGGAGAATTGTGTAAGGTCCCAATGTGCCTTCTTTGAAGGGGACTGAGGCATCATTGTCCTATGTACAATGTTTCCTTTATTTTGCATCTCCTTCAATAAACGTCCCTATATTTCATAATACATGAATGGATACTTTCTGGACAGACATCATATACAATGGAATATTATTCATCAATAAAAAGATAAAAATCTGCCCTGGCTGGTGTAGCTCAGTGGATTGAGCACAGGCTGGGAACCAAAGGGTCCTGGTTCGATTTCCAGTCAGGGCACATGCCTGGGTTGCAGGCCAGGTCCCCAGTGAGGGCCATGTGAGAGGCAACCATACATTGCTGTTTCTCTCCTTCTCTTTCTCCCTCCCTTCCCCTCTTTATAAAAATAAATAAAATCTTTAAAAATAAAAAGATAAAATCTTAATATTTGTGACAACATGGATGAACCTAGAGGATATTATGCTAAGTGAAATAAGTCAGACAGAAATACAAATAGTGTATGATCTCACTTATATGTGGAATTTTAAAAGGCAAAATAAATAAATAAATAAACAAAGTAAAACAGAAATATATTCATAGATATTGAGTAAAAGCTGATGGTGGGGAAATGAAAATTTAAAAATTAAAAGAAGAACATCAGGAAAGTCCTGGCTAGCCATTCAGAAAAAAGTTAATAATTAGCTGCTTTTCATTGCTGAGTAGTATTTTGTGGCATATACCATAATTTGTTTTATCTGTTCAAAGATATTTGGGCTGATTACAGTTTGCCTATTAAAATAAAGTTACTAGGAATATTTGTGTGCAAAATGACAGTGTCATTTGAGCTAGTTCTTGAAAGATGAATAGAAATTAGGTAGAAAGAGAAGAGGGAAAAACGTTTCCAGCTGACAGAGCAGCATAGGCAAAGATGTGGGAAACTAAAATACCATAATGTGTTTAAAAAATTGTGGGACTTGGTTTGTGGCAGGAAGAACTGGTGGACATATAGCATTGCAGTGCGTGTGGGAGGGGTTTCACAGTGAGTATGCCTATGAGCAGATGGGTATGTATGTGAGTAGATGAGTGTGTGAATGGATGAGTGTATATGTGAGTATGAGTATGTAAATGGATATTAGTTAGAAGGTGTGTGAGGGTGGGTGTGAGTAGATGGGTGGGATTATGGGTACATGTATGAGTGTGTATAGTTAAGTGTGAGTACATGTATATGTGAGTGTGTAAATGGATGAGTGTATGGGTGTGGGTATGTCCATGCACATGAGTGGATGGATGTGTGTGTGTGGATAACTGAGAGTGGATAGTATTATGTGAGTGGACGTAAGTGTGTGGAAGGGTATGCACTGTTAAATGTGCTGTGCACATGAATGTGTGCATATAGATGGGTATGAGCGATTGGGGTTTGTATGGATAGGTGTGAGCAGATGAATATGTAAGGATGTGACTGGGTAGGTGTGGCTGTGTAAATGAATGTGTATATGAGTTTGTAGATAGATGTGAGTGGTTGCGCACATACGTGCGTGCATGTGTGTAAATGGATGGCTAGTAAGATGTGGTTGAATGAGAGAGGGTAAAGAATGGTAAATAACTGATATAAGCAACTGGGAAGGTAAGTTGGAAGTGAATTATAAAAAGCATTATAGTAATCTCAGGAATTCTGATTACCCCTATAGGAGATGAGGAATCCGTATGGATTTTCTTATAATACACATATGATTGAAAAAAGATCTTGAGTAACGAAATCTGGAGAACATCAACATTCAACATTTAAGGACTACAGAAAAAAGAAGTTCTTTGGTTTCCTAAAAGGATTCATTATAGAGTTCCCTTTAGATGCTATTTTAGTAGGAAAATAGATCACTCTGATTAATGAAATGAAATTCGTACCTAACTTCATGAGACTATGTATACTATACAAAGCCAGGCTTGTACTGCATATTTTTTCCAGTTCTGATATTCTGTTTAATACTGGCTCAAACAGTTGCCTCCATGGCCCATTTTAAGTTCCTAGTAGCTGTCATATGTCTAAATATTTTGATTAAAAATCTTAACAAATACTTCTGGACCAGGAAGAAAACTTCTGCTGTAGAATTTTGCTGCATTTAGACAAAGCTTAAAGAATGAAAGAATTTATTTCTAACGGCATCTTCTCTTTGGATGCTAAACCAATTCTCATTCCTCTTTCTGTGTGGCATGGATCAGATCATTCAGATATTAATTCTGATACTATCACATTGGGGAAAAAAAGTCCAAGTTCTAGCAAACTATGAAATATACTGATAAAGTTTTATTTGCTAAGAAAAGCAGAAAAAGTAGCTTATAGCAAAGAATCAAGCTTATCTGTCCTATAATCTCAGACCAAATTCAAATGTTAACTCCAAAGTGCCTATCAGTTTTGAAATCTTGTGATATGTAACTTTCCGGTGTCTCAGTTTCATTTTATGTTTATGGGATAATAATACTTATCTTGCAGGGTTACTTAAAGGATTAAAAGTAAGGTAACATGCTTAGCACATTCTGTGGTAGGTAATAAGTATAATGTCATAATTGTTATTATATGGTTTTAACGTCTGTCTTCATCCCTATGTTTTCATAAATAATCCAGTGGGCTGGAAATGTAGTTAGGAGACTATAGAATTTTTAAATAATTCTCTCATGTTCTAAAATATTCTGAGGTATCCCAAAGTTTTCATTCTCCAACTAACTCGAGTCACATTTTATTAAAAACATTCTAACCTGAAGTCCTGAAAATGAAATATTAAGAAGTTATGAGAAACAGGAGAAAAAATATATTCTAAAAATTATCAAATCTAATCAGTATGAAACATGTTACTTAATTCCCCAATCTGAGCCGATTGGAACAGAGCTGGGCACTGGACACAAGGATGCCAACCCACAGGCCACCAGCCACCTGTGACATGACCTGACATGAAAAGATGATCTGGAACAATCACATTGCTCTCTTGGGAAGGATAATTGTTAGCAGTGGTTGCTAAAGTAGAAAGGACACAGAGAAAGAGTTGTGAAGTTGAGCAGAAGCATGAAATACCACGGCAAATAAATTACTCATAAGAAGAAGACAGACTAGAGGGAGCGGAAGTGACTTGGTGAAAGGAAGTAGAATCCGGCAACAGGCTCGTGTTGGGATACTCGGTTGGAAGCCCATGAGGCGGCCAATGCTACTTGGGTACAAAAGACATGTGATGTTCTAGAATCTTCATATCTTTCTCTGTGTCTATAGAATATCTGTGCTCCTGGTACATTCTGATATTCCTGTTAGAAAACAGAAGCCTTTGTCACAATGTCCCAAGTAAGAAATGAAAAATTCTTTCAAGTGCCATTACTGTCAATCATGTCAGGTATAAACGAGAAAGCAGGTCACCTAACAGGTAGAAAAACAGTGACCAGGCTGGGTTTGCAGAGCTTGACTGTGGACAGGACTCTTTCTCCCCTTCTTCTAAAAAGAAAAGCAGGGTAAGGTCTCTAGTTCTGCTCAAGTTTTTGAAAAAATTCAAGAAGTAGTTTGAGAAGGAGAGGTGTTAGTTCTTCTCGGAATGTTTAGTAAAATTCATCTGTGAAGTCATCTGGTCCATGGCTTTTGTTTCTTGGGAGTTTTTTGATCACTGCTTCAATTTCACTAGGTGTAATCTGTCTATTCAGATTCTCTGATTCTTTCTGATTTAGTTTTGGAAGGTTGTATGTTTCTAGGAATTTATCCATTTCATCCAGGTTGTCCAGTTTGTTGGCATATAGTTGTTCAGAATATTTTCTTACAGCCCTTTATATTTCTTTGGTGTCAGTTGTTATTTCTCCTCTTTCATTTCTGATTTTATTTATTTAGGTCCTTTTCCCTTTTTTTCTTGAGGAGACTGGTTAGAGGTTTGTCAATCTTGTTTATCTTTTCAAAGAACCAGCTCTTGGATTCATTGATCTTTGTATTATTTTTCAGACCCTATTTTGTTTATTTCTGCTCTGACTTTCATTATTTCCTTCCTTCTGCTCACTTTGGGCTTTGTTTGTTGTTCTTTTTCAAGTTACTTTATGTGCAAAGTTAGATTGTTTATTTGAGCTTTTTCTTGTTTTTTTGAGATAGGCCTGTAATGCTATGAATTTCCCTTTTAGGATTGCTTTCCCAGTGTCCCACAAACTTTGGATTGTTGTGTCCTCATTCACCACAATTCTTATCAAGATTCCACTGATGCATTTCACAGAACTAGAAAAATATTTCAAAAATTTATATGGAACCACCAAAGGTCCCATATAGCAAAAGCAATCCTGAGAAAAGAGAACAAAGTTGGAGGAATCGTGCTACCTAAATACCAAACTATACTACAAGGCCAAAGTAATCAAAACAGTATGATAATTGCATAAAAACAATACATAAATCAATGGAACAGAATAGAGAGCCCCCAAATCAACCCACTCCTTTATAGTCGATTAATATTCAACAGAGGAAGCAAGCACATACAGTGGGCTAAAGATAGTTTATTCAATAAAAGGTGTTGGGAAAAATGGATAGATACATGTGGAAAAATGAAACTAGACTACCTTCTTATACCACACACAAGAATAATTCAAAGTGGATCAAAGACTTAAATGTTAGACCTGAAACCATAAAAATTGTAGAAGAAAACACAGGCAGCAAAATCTTGGACATTGCTCATAGTAATATCTTATAGGATATACTCTCTAGACAAGGAAAACAAAAGAAAAAAATAAGCAAATGCGACTACATCAAATAAAAAGTCTTTGCACAGCAAAGGAGACCATCAACAAAACAAAAAGGCAACCCACGGAATAGGAGAACATCTGATAAGGGGTTAATATCCATAAGTTACAAAGAACTTACAAAACTCAACACTAGACAAACACAATCCAATTAAAATATGGGCAAAGGAACTGATTAGATACTACTACAAAGAGGTCATACAGATGGCCAATACACATATGAAAAGATGCTCAATGTCACTAATCATCAGAGAACTGCAAATTAAAACCACAATGAGATATCACCTCATAGCTGTCATAATGGCCATCATCAATAAATCCACAAACAACAAGTGCTGTCGAAGATGTGGAGAAAGGGGCACCCTTTTGCACTGTTGGTGGGAATGCAGATTGGTGAAGCTACTGTGGAAAGCAGTATGGAGATACCTCAAAAAATTAAAAATGGATCTGCCCTTTGACCCAGCATTGCCACTTCTAGGAATATATCCAAAGAAACCAAAAACACTAATGAAAAAGAACATAAACACCCTTGTGTTCACTGCAGCATTATTTATAATTGCCAAGATATGGGAACAGCCCAAGTGTTCATCAGTAGATGAGAGGATAAAATAACTATGGGACATTTACACAATGAAAATACATGGACTTCTGGTTAAGATGGAGGTGTAGGTAGACACACTGTATCTCTAAGCACAATCAAAAGAAGGACAACAATAAATTTAAAAACAAAAACAAAAAACCAGAACTAACAGAAAATTGAACTGTATGAAAGTCTGACAACCAAGAAGCTAAAGGAGAAACATTCATCCAGACCGGTAGGAAGGGCAGAGCCGGGTGGCCAGGCAGAGAGGACTAGCAGCAAGGCTGCGGCTGGTAGATCAGGTGGTACCACCTTTGCATGCAGATAAACCAGGAGGAACAACTGGGGAGCAAGACAGAGCACACAACCCAGGGTTCTGGTGTGGGGAAATGAAGCCTCAAAACCTCTGGCTGAAAAAAACCTGTGAGGGTTGAGGTGGCAGGAGAAACTCCCAGCCTCACAGGAGACTTCATTGGAGAGACCCACAGGGTCATAGAATGTATACCACCCCCCTGCTCCCTGGGAATCAGCACCAGAAGGGCCCAATTTGCTTGTGGGTAGTGGGGGAATTGAGTGAAAGCTGACAGAGTGCAAAGCAAGTGGCATTTTCCCTCTCGGGACTTTCCCCCCCACACAGTGCCACAATGTAACAAAGTGGGTTGCCCCACCCTGAAAAATACCTAACACTCCATGCCTTATTATGTAACAGGCACACAGATAAAGAAAAAATTTCCCGAATGAAAGAAAAGACCGAAGCCCCAGAAAAAATACAACTAAGCAATGAAGAGATAGCCAACCTGTCAGATGCACAGTTCAAAACACTGGTAATCATGATGCTCACAGAAATGGTTCAGTATGGTTGCCAAATAGAGGAAAAAGGGAAGGCTATGAAAAGTGAAATAAAGGAAAATGTGCAGGGAACCAACAGTGACAGAAAGGAAACCGGGACTCAAACCAACAGTTTCAACCAGAAGGAAGAAATAAACATTCAACTGGAAAATAATGAAGAAACAAGAATTCTAAAAAATGAGAAAGGCTGAGTAACCTTTGGGACAATTTTTTTAAATTAATTATTTATTTTTAGAAAGAGAGGGAGAGAAACATCAATGTGTGGTTGCCTCTCACTTGGCCCCTACTGGGGACCTGGCCTGCAACCCAGGCATGTTCCCTAACTGGGAATCAAACCAGCGACCCTTTGGTTCACAGCCCGTGCTCAATCCATTGAGCTACACCAGCCAGGGCCCCTCTGGGACAACTTTAAATGTTCCTACATCCAAATCATAGGGGTGCCAGAAGGAGAAGAGGAAGACCAAGAAATTGAAAACTTATTTGAAATATAATGAAGGAGAACTTCCCCAATCTGGCAAAGGAAATAGACTTCCAGAAAGTCCAGGAAGCTCAGGTAGCTCAGAGAGTCCCAAAGAAGTTGGATCCAAGGAAGCACAAACCAAGGCACATCATAGTTACATTTCCCAAAATGAAAGATAAGGAGAGAATCTTGAAAGCAGCAAGAGGAAAGGAGACAGTTACCTACAAAGGAATTCCCATAAGACTATCAGCTGATTTCTCAAAAGAAAGCTTGCAGGTAAAAAGGGGCTGGAAAGAAGTATTCCAAGTCATGAAAGGCAAGGACCTACATCCAAGATTACTCTATCCAGCAAAGCTATGATTTAGAATGGAAGGACAGATAAAGCGCTTCCCAGATAAGGTCAAGTTAAAGGAGTTCATCATCAACAAACCCTTATTATATGAAATGTTAAAGGGACTTACCTAAGAAAAAGAAGAAGATCAAAACTATGAACAGTAAAATGACAACAAACTCACAACTATTAACAACCGAACCTAAAAACAAAATAAAATAAACTAAGCAAATAACTGGAATAGGAACAGAACCACAGAAATGGAGATTGCAGGGAGGGTTATCAGTGGGGGAGTGGGAGGGGAAGAAAAGGGGGAAAGGTACAGGGAATAAGAAGCATAAATGGTAGGTAGAAAATAGGGGGAGGTTAAGAATAGTATAGGAAATGTAGAAGCCAAAGAACTTATATGTACAACCCATAGACATGAACTAAAGTGGGAGTGGGGGGGGTGGGGATGTGGGTGGGAGGGGGTGTGCAGGGTGGAAGGGAATAAAGGGGGGAAATGGGACAACTGTAATCGCATAATCAATAAAATATATTTAAAAGAAAAGAAATACATGTACTCTTCAGCTGTAAAAAAAGAAAATTGTACCTTTTGTGACACAGTGGATAGGACTGGAGAACATTATGTTGAAATAAGCCAATCAGAAAAAGAGAAATACAGTATGATTTCACTCATATGTGGGATCTAATGAACAAACTGAACTAACAAGGAAAAGGGGACAGACCTATAGTTAGAGAGCAGGACACAGCTAGTCAGAGGGGATGGGGGAGTAGAGGGACTGAGCAAAAAGGAAAAAGGGCTCATACACATGGACAACAGTGTGGTGACTGCTGGGGGCAGAAAGGAGTAAGGGGACTACATGGTAATGGAAAAACTTATAATAAAGATTAAATTAAAAAAAAAGACAAAACAATTCAAGAAAGAGACCTGATAAGCATAGGACTGAAAAGCCAATGGGGGTAATACCCAATTAATAGTCAATTCAGCAGAAGTAGAAAGAACATCCTTGAGAAGCTCCTTTGACTTTTCTCTAGAATTCTGAGACTTCTGTGAAAAATTACCTATTAATTATTTTGGTGTCTGAAACAGAGAACAGACTCTACTCAACTCTTTGGCGAGGAATTCCCCTGGAACATGTAGTTCTTGTGCTTCCTGAGGCCTGCTTGTGAGATTCCCTTGTGTTTCCATGCACACGTATCCTTATAATAAATGCCCCACTGTCTAAGGACACTTGAGTCCAGTAAGAAAGCCTGGCTGTGACTGGATTTATTTAATAATCCATTCGTCCCAGAATATTGCTTCTGGCAGCAGAGCCCAAAACAGATATTTTGTGACATAATTTTTGCATTCCCATCACCACCACCACATTATTCATTAGAGGTATTTCCCAATAACCCAACCCTTCCACCCATGAGTTAACAGGCTAATTATTACAATATGTTTACTTCAGTCATGTATCTGCTAGAATTCTGCATCATTACAAATAAAGACAAACCTACTTCAGTCACCTAAAGAAGTAGAGGCATGTGTTTCCATCAAAGTAAGAAGCCTTAAAAAAAAAAAAGCAATACCAATGTTTCAATACCAATGCTTCAGTGACAGTCTTGGCCTTTCCCTCATGGATGCAACTATGACACTACTCCTATGGCCTTATTAAATGATGGCACTCTGTCGACTTCACAGAGAAAGAATGGACCGATCCTAGAGTCCACAATCCTCGCATCCGGTTGAGCTCTTTTCCTGTGCAGGTTTTGTGTGATGGTTTGTGGGTAGCCCGGCTCGCAGGTGAATGTGTCAGAGTTCCACCAGCCGCAGTGCACCGGGCACTCATGAGCATTCTCTCTCTTCCTTTCATTCTTCACCTTTCCTGACCTTTCACACCCAGAAGTCACATCTACAAAGGCTGCTCTTCTAAAGGATAAACATGGCAATGTACTCCCAAGCTGATTTAAAAGTTTTACCTTCTTCTCTATCTTGAGAACTACTTCACAGCCCTGGATCCCAGGGTGGGGAGGGACAGATGAGATATGCTTAACACGACCTCCTGTGTTTCACTGGACTTTGGAGATTAGATTCCTTAAGTGCTTTATGTTTTTAGTCACCATTCTTTCCTCACAGTTGTCTTCTTAAGCTTCCATTGAAGTGTTGTAATCTGGTTTTCATTTATTTGTTCATAGTTTTCCTAGTTTTCTCATTTTTCAAATACCAGGATATTATAATACCATGACTAAGTGAAAAAAATATAGAATGGACTGAAATATCTCAAGACATTATGGAATCAATATTTGAAAATATGTTGATTTAGAATCTGTCCTATAAATATCATATGAAAGAATGACACAATCCTGGGCTACAAATCTTGGTCTTGTTGATTAACTGTTAAATTTCAGTTACAACGTTAACATTGAAATAGATGGTCACATCTAAAGATGTTAAGTTGTTGGTGAATGACAACAGGACTTATTTAGGCAATCAATGGACAGTGTCTATTTAAGTGATTTTAGCCCAAACAGTGTCTTTGTGGTACTTATCAACGAGCTTGCTTTGAGAGCCTCTGTTGAAAGTTTTATTTGGAAACTTTTTGTCACCCATAAATGCCCTAATAGTTAAAATAGTTAAATGTCACTTGATGTAGTAATTGACATGGAAAATAGGCTAACTAAAAATGAAAACGTGGTTTTAATTTTTGTGGATTGAAATGTCATGTCTCATATATAAGATGGTTCACTTGGAACTGAACAGATAATCTATCTGTTTTAATGTTGTGCAGTCACTTGGTATTTTTGAGAGGAAATGCCATGAACTGATACAAGTAATAATGTTAACACTAATTCTTATTATACATTTCTGATTTTAGAATGAGCTATAATGTAAATAATCTTTCACAAATTAAATATACGTATTTTCATCTTTCTATGGATATGTATAGTTGCTTAGCAAGAGGCTAGAATTTTATCAGTTATATTGTTATCAGTTTATTGAGCACTCTGCTTCCGGGTGCTCACTCACACACACACTTGCATATACATGCTCACACACACTCCTCTACATGTCCCTCCCCATATTCCTTCTAGGTAAAGAGAATCTACTGATGACCATGTCCCCATCTTCATCTAGCAGTGACTCTTGCCAGGATATGGTCCCTCTAGCACTCACTCGGTAATGGTGTGCTGGACTATAACCAGGTCAGATGGTACTAATAAGGACAGTTGTTGGCAATAAATCTCACTGAAAATTGAATTCTGAGTCTTTCTTCAATTGCTTGTTTCTTTTATCTCCAATCCTCACTACTTCTCATTTTATTCTTTGTTTACTTGACAGTAATTTTACTTTAAAGTACACTCTGACTTTATCTTTGACTTGGTAGAAAACACTGGTGGTGCGCCGGCCGCAACGATCGGGAGGATGCTTTCCTCTGCCCCAGCTCTCCAGCTAGGTTCTGATCTTATTGTGGGCTTGCGTGGGAGACATGGGGTCCGGGAAAAGAGAGCAGGAGGAAAGACAAAAGGGACTGGCAGACACTCTAAAAAAATATTGAGTATGTTTTTATTCCCTATATGATTGCCTATATTTGGCAGAAAAATAAACATCTTATTTTGCTCCAATCATTTCTTATACTTTCTTTCTGCTCCCTGTCTCACCTCTTTCTTCTGCTTTTTTCATCTTAATGCATCCCGTTTCCCATGTTCTTGCATTCCTGTTTTCATCCCACCCCTTTGGCATTACATAACCTCTTGTGACACTATGCCAGTTCACACAGGGACACTGCTCTATCTGCCACTGACATGGCTAGTTACCTTTCTCAGATAGTTTTCCTGTACTCCTAGGTTTACTGCCAGGCAGGAGAACGGACGTGCCTCACCATCCACATGCTGTGTTCAGCCACAGTGGGTGCACAACCACTCCCATCTTTGCTGCCTCTAATCCATCTTTTGCAGAGCAGTCATACTCAACTACTTAAATTACAAAACAAACCCTAAGCCTCCCCTGACTGAATGTTTCGTGGCTGTCCCATTACTGTCAAAACAAAATCTGAACTCATGACCACGAAGGCCCTGTATAACCTGGTGTCTCCTAAAGTCTCTGCCTTGGTCTCCCTCGGGCACTCTCTTGCCTGTGCTGTGCTTCATCCAAGTTCACATTTAAGGTCCTCAAACAAACCAAGTTCATGCTCACTCTGGAGTGGGTTAGGGGAGGGACTGGAAAGGGGCTCTGCACATGCTCTTGCCACTGCCTAGAATCTTCTTCTGGTGCTTTGCTTAGCTTTCTCATTTTGTCCCACGGCCTCTATTTAAATATCATCAGCTGCAAGAGACCCTTTCTGGTATGCTTTCTCAAGTAATTTCTCTCTCTCTCTCTCAAACACACAGACACATGTGCACACATTTGAACTTACACGTGCATATAAATGCACAGATAAAAAACACACAGAAATGCATCATGCAGACACATGCATGCACTTACTTGCACATACTGATGTACACATGTACCACCACTACCACTTCCAATACAGTTATGTTCATTGACTGTTTAACTTCTTTATAGCATGTACTGAATACATTTTTATCTTTTTTGCTCACACATATGGCATTTGTCTCCTCCACTTGACCATAAACTCCAAGACATGAGGGGCTCATTTGCTCTCTACAGGTACATATCCAGCACCTAGCCCAACACCAGGCACATTGCAGGTGCTAACAAAATATACTGAGTCTTGCATAAGCTGAGATTAGCTTGATTTTATATTACATTTTTAAGCAGAGATCAAGTTATTATTTATATAAAGGAATAAAAACATACAAAGACTTTTGTCTTTACAAGAAGAGTTAATGGCTAGTTTTGTGGTATTTGTTCAAGTCTTCAGGATACCTGAGAATCCTCATTCAATCCTTAGAATACTAACTCAAGGGGTTAATATCCTAGTGTTAGAAGTGTTAACTACTGAACCCAAGAGAAATGAGGCTCCAGGTAGAGACTACATACTGGGTCAAGCCCTGTACCTCATGGCAAAGGATGTTTATCAAGTCATGAACAACTAGCATTGATGGCATGGAGCTCCCCTCCACCACCCCCACTCCCTGTCCCCCTGAAACTGGAGCTAAGAAGGCACACCAGCGATGTCTGTATGACTGGGTAGACACGTGCACTGGGTGCTGTATGACTACGTAGAAAGTTAAGGAGAAGCAAAGACTTTGTCTTTCCTGAGCTGAGCGTATTCATATATTGCCTCTCTTGACCACAGGAGTGCAGATGACTTTCAAAGCATAATTCTCCTTGGAAGTCATCTCTCTTCTGAAGAGTACCCCAAAGTACCAGGCACTCAGAGGAAGTTTTGAGGTCACTGCCCCTAACTGTTCATGTATGATCTTGAAAAATAGTTCATCAGAATTCCTTGAAGATTATAATGAGGGTCAACAAACTACAGCTTGCAGACCATATCTGGTCATCTGTCCTCCTCTTATTGTAAGTAAGGCTCTATCGAAACACAGCCGCCCTTATTCATTCCTGTATTTGTTTCTGACAGCTTTGGCCCTACAACTGAAGAGCATATGGCCTACAGGCCTAAGTTATTTATTATTTGGGTATTTATAGGAAAAGTTTAACACCTTCTGAATTAGAGCATACAAATGAGACTATGTTTTATTTGAACAGTGAAACATCAATGATTAATAATGTGAACTGACAAAATAGCACTCAGTGCAACCAAAATCCTAGCGACTTTTGCCTGCACAGAATTCTCTCAGCCTCCTGTTAGAATGCTCTCTCAAAAAAAAAAAAATGTTTGCCTGCATTTTACACCCTGGACATGCTTCTCATCATTATGAACCTATTGACAACTCATCTCCTTTGCGTTCTCCCTCCCGGCTGCCCCCGCCGTGGTGCATGTCTGCTCACACCTGTATTCTGCGGTGTTTTTACAGTGCTTCTGTTCACGGGACTCCGCAGGGATCACTGCTCCCTTGGGAAAGCTGTTTTGAAAATGTTCGCATTCTTTGCCATATACAAAATTTTTAGAATTGTGTACTTACTTGTATTCTTGAAAATGTTTTGTTCACCAGACTTTGGAAAATTTTTTTATAAAACAGGAATATTACATATTCATATAGATTTTATGGACACAGAGAAGAAAAGGCCATATTAAGGCCTAGTTTGTGCACAAATTTCTCTTAGAAATAACACATAAGATTAAAATCCTAAAATAAACCAAAAAATGAAACGGAAAGAAATGATATATTATATTCCCAGGTTTAAAAGAAATGGATATTTTATGACAGTGATAGCAAACTTGGAAAGCCTGAGGAAATATTCTTCCTCAGTAAGCATTCAGGTTATTGATAATTTTCTGTCAATTCATAGGAATTCATGACTCATTTATTTTACCAGGCATGGATTTTTTTCTGTAATTATGAGAAGCGCATTATTAAATAGGTAATAGAATAGATATAATAAATAATTTATGAACCAATAAATATTCTCCTTCTTTCCTTGTCTAGAATAATTTCTGGGACGTAGCAGACAATAAATTAATAAATAGATGAATTAATTAGTTTTAAAAAGTTCAAGTCACATTCTGTATAAAATGGGTTTGAAAAATCTCTTTTACTGAAATTATCATTTTGAATAACCTTGGTATTTTATATTTTTGGCTTTTGCTTAGTATATCATGGTTGACCTACATATTGAGAAGGGTAGCAAAAGGGAACTAGACATTGAGCTTAATAAAACAGAGAACATGAGCCTACTTGCTCACCAGGAAGCCACAGCTTCACTCCTCAGGGGATTACAGCATTGCGCTGTGCCAAGGGGAGTAACACTCCTCCCTTCCCCTGTCCAGTGCCGGATTGTTTTGGGGGTGCAGGGGGACCATAGAGTCCTGTCAGTCTAACTAGGGGGGTGGACCTATCGAAGCCCATAAAAGTGTGGGAAGTTGATTGGTTCTTTTGAGAAGTTGCCTGGTCCGTCCCAGACTCAAACCCCAGGGGAACAAAGATGTTCTCCTTCTCTCTTGCTTGTGACCTGAACTCACACGGTGCTCTTGTCTATTCTCTCCATGGCCATGTGGCCCTAGCAGCCACATTCCCAGTGCCATGCAATTCTACACATGGGCTCCAGGAGGGAGCCTGAATGGCCTGAGCTAGAAACACACACTAAGCAAACCAGGTATGGACTAGACTGTACTTTAATATGGAGCAAGCACTCTTGGCAGTGGGCTTCATCCTGGCCCTACTGGAGACAAGATTGGACTTTTTCCCAAGGTCAGACGGATGGAGATGAGATATTGGGAAGTCAGGAGAGGAACCCCCTTAACTGTACATCATCAATAAACCATACCACAGAGCCACATCCTCCCATGGGGGCCTCCGGAAATTCTTTTCCTTTAGACACTGCAAGGGCCCTACTTTCACCAATAAGAGAATCACTTAAAATCAAATTACAATAGTCTCCCCTTATCTAAGGTTTTGCTCTCTGTGGTTTCAGTTACCTTCAGTCAATCATGGTCCAAAAATATTGAATGGAAAATTCCAGAAATAAACAATTCATAACTTTTAAATGTGTGCCACTCAGAGTAGCATTCTCACACTATCGCTCTCTGTCCTCCAGGGACCTGATTCATGCCTTTGTTCAGAATATCTGTGCTGTTTGCATTCCCCACCCATTAGTCATTTAGTAGCCATCTGGGTTATCAACTCCACTGTCATGGTATCACAGTGTTTGTGTTGAAGTCACTCTTATTTCCCTTACTAATGGCCCTGCAAGGCAGTAGTAGTGAGGCTGGCAATGTGGACGTGCCAAAGAGAAGTCATAAAGTGCTTCCTTTAAGTGAAAAGGTCAGTAAAATAAGGTATTTTCAGAGAGACCATATTCACATAACTTTTGTTACAGTATATTTCTATAACTGTTTTATTATTAGTTATTATTGTTAATCTCTGTGTCAATTTCATAAATTAACATAGGTATGCACGTATAAGAAAAAACATAGTATGTAGAGGGTTTGGTACTATTCTTGATTTCAAGCATCCTTGGGCGGGAGGGGGGAGGGGTGAAACTACTGTATAGCCTAGGGAAAAATCTGGACAACAAGCAAGACAAAAAAATGCTCAACCTTATTCGAACTCTTTTGCTGGGAAGCAGTCATGGAAGGACTCAACTTGTATATTTGTTTTTAATACTTGCTTCACTACTTATAAGCCAAGATAAGCTGGCTTTTTAAAAATTAATGATGCCAATAAAAATAGATAGATAGATTCATGTAACAGAATAGAGTCCAGAAATATATGGTTGATCACATATGTGGTCAATTTATTTTTGACAAAGATGCCAAGGCAATTCAATGGAGAAAGGAAAATCTTTTTAAAAAATGATGGTGAAACAACTGGATATATATAAGGGAAAATTAATATCAACTCTCTACTTTCACCACATACAAAAATTAACTCAACATGGATCATAGAACTAAATATAAAAGCTATATAAAATATATAATTATAAAACTGTAAAGCTTTTAGAAGAAAGCATAGGAGAATATCTTTATGATCTCAATATTTGTAAAGACTTCTTAGACAAAATACAAAAATCACTAAACTTAAAAAAAATTTTTAATTTTCCTTCATATAAATTAGAAACGTATGCTCTTTAAAAGAAAACACCATTAAGAATTAAAAGGCAAGCCATAGATTGGGAAGAAATATTTGCAAAACATGTTTGAAAAGTATGTTTGCAAAACATGTTTGAAAACATGTGTAAAAAGTATGTTTTATGTCATATATTAAGCAATCCAGCTTTGTTTAATGAACAAAAGATTTCAATAGAATAGAAGATTTAAATAGTCAATAAGCCCCTGAATTAAAATTCAAGATCATTAGTTGTTAGGCATTAGAAAAATGTAAATTAGCCCTGGCTGTTGTGGTTCAGTGGACTGAGCGCTGGCCTGCGAACTGAAAGGTCACCAATTTGATTCCCAGCCAGGGCACATGCCTGGGTCGCAAAACAGATCCCTATTTGATGGCATGTGAGGGGAAACCTATCAATGTTTCTCTCCCTCCCTTTCTCCCTGCTTTCCCCTCTCTCTAAAAATAAATACAATCTTAAACAAAAAAGAAAAATACAAATTAGAAACACAGACATACCACTATACACACACTAGAATGGCTAAAATTAAAAAGATTGCTAATACCAAGTGTCAGTGAGGGTGTGGAAGAACTGGAACTTCCACACAAGCCTGGTGGGAATGTGAAATTTTACAGTCACTCTAGAGAACTGTTTGTCAATTTCTCACAGAGTTAAATCTATACCTGTTTGATAAAATAGGCACAGATGTTTATACCAGCTTTTAATCTTAGCGAAAAAATGGAAACAATGTAAGTATACAACAACAACAGTAAGTAAATGGATAAACAAGTTATGTCATATTTATGCAAGAATATTACTCCACAATAAACAGGAACAAACTACTGATGCACACAACAATGTGGACCCCTCTCAAAAATATTATGCTGAATAAAAGAAATCAGATGCAAAAGAGAATATACTGAATTATTCCACATATGAAACCCTAGAACAGGGGTGTCAAACTCATTTTCATCAGGGGCCACATTAGCCTTACAGTTGCCTTCAAAGGGCCAAAATAATTTTAGGACTGTATAAATGCAACTACTCCTTAACTGTTAAGAAGTTGAAATTACATTCAGCCCTTTGAAGGCAACTGCAAGGCTGAAAATGAGTTTGACACCCCTGTCCTAGAATAAGCAGTGCTAACAGGCATGTAACAGAAAGGAGATCAGGGATTTCCTGGTGGGTAAATGGGTGGGTGAAGAATGGACTACGGAGGCTAATGGACGTGCTCTTACATTGATATTTTTGGTGGTTACATAGATGTAATAATTTGTCAAAACTTATCAAATTTTGTACTTAAAATGGATGCACCTTATTTTATGTGAATTATATGAATACATCAGTAAAAATGATATTAAAAAAAGAGAAAATCTAAATGGTCAAAATATGTGAATGGATACTTAATAAAAGAGAAATACAAATCTCTAATGACTCACGTAAAAATGCTCAGCTTCATGAGTCATCGGGGAAATGCAAACTTATCCACAGTGACATACCATTTTATACCCATTATGATGTTAAACATATACCTGCCTTATCATCCATCCATTTCAATCCAAGGTAAAACCCAAGATAAATGAAAACATATGTCCACCAAAATATTTGTGCGAGAATGTATATAGCAGCTTTAGTTATAGGAGAGCCAAACTGGAGACAGACCAAATACCAATCAATATAAGAATACATAAACAAACATGGAATACTGCTATGATGCAATAATACTCAGCTGTAAAAAGAACTGAACTAGTGATACACATAGCAACATGGAAGAACCTCAAAAACATCCTGCTGAGCCAAAGAAGTCAGATATAAGAATATATACTGTTATTCTATTTACATAAGCTTCATGAACCGCCACATTATTCTCTAGTGGCAGAAATAGGAAAGAAATTTACAAAGGGAAAATTACCTGGAAGGGATGTGAGAAAATTTGGGGGTAAGAGAAAGGTCCTACATCTTGATTCACGTGACGGCTTACATGGTTGTATATACTTATCAAACTCATTGATTTTAGGAAATTGAATTTAAGTTCTTAAGATCAGTCACATTTCAATCCATGTAAATTTTATCTCAATTAATTAAAAAAAAATTCACCAAGTCAATTGAGTAACTACAGCCTTTATCACCCTTTTCTTTCAAGGATAATTTGGCTAATAAACATATCATCCTGGATTAACATTAAAAACATTTTATTACTTTTCTTTGAAGAAAATTATTTTAAAAATCATCCCTTCAAAAGGAATTTGATTCCCTTTTAACAGTAGAACATTTAATGCATAGTTTGCAGTATTGCCAGCATCATTCAATAAAATAAACTATTTATTATTTTGTTTAGTAGTACTTGAAGTTTTTTTTACTATATACTTGTGAGAAAGAAGTGGAAGAGATTGAGATCATCTCAAATAAGCAGCCATGATTAGTTGAAAGGTAAGATTTGAGACTGATTAGCTACCAGAAAACAGAGCACCTTCTGAGAGGCTCACCTTGTAACATTTGTTCTTTGTTTTGCTATTTTGCCTTCTATCCTGGCCTGCTGCGCCCCTCTGGGAGGGGGCTGGTGGAAACCGGAGCAGAATGGCTGGGAGTTCCTTGGTTCTTGTCCCCTCTTGCAGGAGTCCCTATAATGTGTGAGGCTGTGCAACAGGAACCTTACTTAGTCTTTGTCGTCTAGACGTATCCTGGCAACCTGTCAACAAAAGGGACAGGACTGAGTTCTCTAGTAACCGATTGGAAAAATCCAAAACAAGAGGAGAAGGAACTCAGACACAGGCACAAAATGGCCCCAGCTCTCTTAGGTGACTTTACTAATGGACAAAGCATCGAACGGGGGCTGGTGAGTGTAAGTCACTCTTCTCGGCGTGGAAACAGGGCAGAAACAACTTTTTCCTTTCTAAGGAAGAAAAAGAAGTAAAATTTACTAAATGTGTTATTGATCTTTCTAGTGTTTTTAAAAAGGATCATCTACAGGGTCCAATACAAAGAACACCCCTCCTTTATTACATAAAAATCTTTTCTTACAAAATTGTAAGTATGTAATTCTGTAACATAACAATATCACACTCAAGCATACCATACAACATTTTAGGTGAAAAGTTCAAATTGCTGTCCATCTCATGCAAGACATTCACGTGACCAACCAGCCACACTCAAACAGGAATTACTTCTGCTGGGCCCTGGATGTGGGGGAGTTTGGCCTCTTCCAGAAGAGGAAGATGGGTCTTCTCCATGACTCTCAAGGGGTGCCTGTGCTTTGGTCTAAAATGCAACAAGATATAAGATGTAAAAGCTAAGCTTAGTTTATTTTCTAATGTGCCCTAAGATACAGCAAATACTTTTTAAACATAAGATAAACTTTTTATTTATTTTATTTTTATTTTTTAATTATTTTATTGTTGTTCAATTACAGTTGTCTGCATTTACCCTCCCCCCACCCCATCCCAGGCAAACCCACCTCCCTCCCTTTCTTCCCCCCTCCCCCTTGGTTTTCTCCATGTGTCCTTTATAGCAGTTCCTGAATACCCTTGTCCCCCTTCTC
>PVJI01006763.1:15145-83680 GCA_004026765.1 Micronycteris hirsuta | reverse complement strand
TACCTCACAGTTCCCCAGCATTTGGGAACTGATGTCACCAGGAATCACAGTCCCTTGTTCCAGGGGTTGGGGAGTGGGCGGTAACAGAGAAGGTCAGGAGTCACTCACCTGAGGTCCAGGACAGGTTGCCTTCTTGAGCTGTGAAAGAGAGTTGCACTAGCCCAGGGCAGGGCCCCCTGTACCCCACATCCCAAGGAGAGGGTGCCGCTAACCTTAGACCATTAATGGGGGGGATGCTCTTTCAAGAGCAGCTGAAGTACTTTCCTTGTGGTCTCTGAGGCCTCCCCACCCTCGAGCTGGCAGAGTGGTCTGGGGACTCTCAGTCCTCTCCGAGGCTGGCCTTGGAGCCCTGGCTCGGCTCTAGTACCGTGTCAGGCCAGGAAAGAAACTCCACCTGAACTCTACTGGTTACTGAGATGTATTCAGCTTCACTTCCAAACATTGGGGACTTTCCGGTTATATTTTGAAACTAACGTTTAGCCTAAGTGTCTTGTGGTCAGAAAACATACTCTCGATGGTGTCAGTCCTTTGAACCTGGGGGCGGGGGGCTGCTCAATGGGTGGACGTGTGGTCCACTTTGATGGCTGTTTCGTGTGCACTTCAAAAGAATATGTGCCCCGTGGTTGCTCAAATATTCTACATCCTTTCTACACCTGTATCTCTTGTAATTCTTTGTCATCTTATTCTATTACTGATTGAAGTATGCTTTTAAAATCTCCCCATTATTTTTGTGGATTTGTTTATTTATTTATTCCTTTGGTCCTGGCAGAAAAACAACTCTTCTTAGAAATCCAATGGTGAATGTGGGGCAGTGGCGGAGGGTAACAGAGGGTCAGAGGTGAAGACGGCAGAAGGTGCCGGAGCGTGGCTGCGTGCCCATGGGAGTCATAGAGAGGGGGAACTGATGTGGCAGATGAGAGCGGGGAAAACCACATAATCTAAGCCTTAAGTAGAAGCAGATCCAGAGGAAGAGCCTGGCCTACAAACAGCGGAGGGGCTTCCTCTTCCGTGACAGCGGTGAAGGAGGAGGAGGGGGCGCAGACACAGACCCCTGGAATGAGCCATGGCAGCATGATGGGCTTTTGTCTGTACCAAAGCCTTTACCTTTTAACCCAGAATTCCCTGGGCATTATCCCGAGGAAATTATCCAGCAGTTATACTAAATGCTGCTTCAAGACTGTTCATACAGCATTATTTATAGTAGCAATAAACTGAAATTAAATTGAACATTTATAGTAAGGCATATTAAAAATTATGGTAAAGCTATACAATGGAACACTCTGCAGCCATTCAAAATAATAATGCAGATATTAATTTCTAGACATAAAAAATGACCACTGTATGTTGTTAAGTGGGGGAAGTATGATGATATGACAGATGTAAATATAGGTAGTGATGGAGATAGAAATAAAGACAAAATAGTTATCTACTACTGTATCACAAATCACCCCCAAAATTGAATAGTTTGAAACAACAACATTTATTTTGATCATGAATCTGCAGTATGGCCAAGGGTTTGGCTGAGCCAGCATGTCCCTGCCCAGCCTGGGCAGTTCACAGGCTGGGGTGTACAATAATCTCACCATAACCGGCTCCTGGACTGGGCAGACTCAAACAGCGGTGGGCCAGGGGAGCTGGGGCTCCTCAGACACCTGTCTCTACCTCTGCATAGCCTTTCAGGTGATGTCTTCAGTATGGCAGCTTTGGGAGAGCTGGACTTACACATAGGCTTGGGTCTCCCAAGCTTGCATGCAGAGGTGATTTACCCAGCCAGGTAGAGGGGGTGGGTGGGTCAGCAAGGGCTTCCCAGAGAAAGGGATGCTGCATTGGGCTGAACCCTGATACAACAGGTCACCAGGATGAAGAGAGGAACGGTATTCCAAGCTGAGGGAACAGCATATGTGAAGGGCTCAAAGCAGAAGAAACTCAATATGCTCATGCGTGCATGTGACAGAGGGAGAGAGAGGAAACAGGAAACAGAGACAACCCGGGAGAAGGTGGAAGACCGTTCAGGGACGAGTCAGAGGAGCAATAGGACCAGGTTTCCATGGCAGTGAGGTAGGCCACCAGAGGGGAGGCAGCCTGGAGGCAGCAAGGGATGACCAGAAGCCCAGTGCCCTGCTGTAGGGCCTGGAGGCCCAGCTAGCCCAAGTGGAAACAATAAGGGGAAGATGAGGTGGAGGCAGGTTCACGAAATACTACAGAGGCAGCATCAGTGTGGGGGAAGGAGTCACGGACACCCCCTGTCGGAGGTTGATGTGGCTGCACGTGTGACAGTGCAGTGTGTCATGGTTAAGAGCGCAGCTCCAGAGCCAGATTGCCTGGTCGTGACCCCATTTGACCACTGCCTAGCTGTGTGACTGCAGGCAAATTCCCAACTTCTCTGTACCATCTGTGAAATGAGGGAAAGGATTGAACCAACCCATGCAGTTCTCATCTGGATGAACTTACATAACCTCTGTAAAGTCTCAGAGCAGGGCCTGGCCACTAGTGAGCCCTATAGAGTGCTAGCCCTGGTCCTCATTATCGTGCAAGTGCTGGGCCCAAGGGAGCCCCACCTGGACAGGAAGGAAGGATGGAAGGGAGGGAGGAAGGAGGAAGGAAGGGGGAAAGAGAGAGGGAGGAAAAGGGGGGAGGGGAGCAGGAGGGCGAGAAGGAAGGAGACAGGAGCGGACACGGGTCACTGGGACGGGGAGCCAATGACTTCATCTGGAGACCCTGAGTGTGAGGGTCCCTGGGGCCGGTTGGTGCACCTACACCTGGCTGCGGGCACAGGGCCCAGGCTGCTCTCGTCATCCCTGCTTTTCACCTTTGAGGGTTTAATTGGAAAAGCGATGTCACCAATGTGTGAGTGCGTCACAATGACAGGTGTAGGGGCGGCCTCCCGCGCAGGGGAGAAGGAAGAGCTGGTAGGGCAGCCACAAGGATGGGGCAGCTGAGAGCCCGACACGGGGGAGGGCCACGAGGAGGGTGCCTTGCCCTCGGCCTCCAGACACTGGGGTCAGGTGATAGGGGACACTCCACTGGAAGAAGAGAAGACCTAGGGGTGAGGCTGCCTCATGCCTGCGTTAGGTTGACTCAGGCCTTGCTGGTGGGAGGAAGGGATGGGCAGGAAGGCCTCCTGGCTCCATCCCGGCCGGCCCCTTGGCACCCCCTCTCCAAGGGTCCACAGAGAAGCCAGAGGGCTGCCAGCCCTGACAAGTCAAAACAACGGTCCCTTCTCAGGGCTCCTGGGGCCCAGCGAAGCCTCTGCCACCTCTGTCGGAGGGCACACTCCTTTCCTGCTGTCGTCTGGGTTGGAGCGGCCTCAGGCCTGCTCAGCGGGTGCCCCCTGTCTGCAGAGCTACAGTTCCCATAGCCAATGCACGAAAAGTTGCTGGCAAGGTACTGATGCAGAACTGATGCTCAAGAAATATTTCCTGCAGGCTGGAGGGAGTGAATGAGGAAGGGAGCCCCTCCTAAGCCTCAGTCCGCAGAAGCTCATGATTCTCTAAAATTATCTCCAAACTTCCTCTGCAGGTTATATGGACCCAAAACAGAGAGGCGGCCCCTGCTGACACTGTGTGTGAATTAGAAATAGCCCAGCATCCGCCCCTGTGTGTGTCCTGGGATGGCAGGTAGGTGGGGTTGGAGGTCAGCCCTCCCTGGTAGCAACAGCCCAGGAACCAGGAACAGCTTTGGGGTGGCTCTGGCTCCCCATGACTCTGACCTAAGTCACTGCAGGCTTCCTGCCTTCCAGTCACCTCCCTTTCAGATGTAAGGCAGGAGGACACCACATAATTCCACAGGCAGGCTCAGGGCTGCTCCCGGCCCAGTGCATGATGGATGCGAGGATGCCTGCGAGGGAGCAGAGCAGATGGGGAGCCTCCGGGGGACAGGAAGGGACCCAGCCCCAGGCAGACCAGCCCTAGCGGCAGAGAGTGGGCTCCCAGGGAAGCATACAGTGGGGCTAATGGGGGGACCAGGGCTTTGGCAGGTGCTTTCTGCCTCGGGAGTGGAGGAGGGAATAGAGGGCACAGTAGGGAGAGGGACTGGAGAGGAAACAGCAGGCTGAGGGACCTCGGGAAGGAAGGGTCAGAAAGGGGCCATGGCCAGGCCTCGGGGTCTGCCTGGATGCTGGGGAGGGAGGGACAGAGAAGTTGGGCAAGATTTGGGTGTGGGGCTGGGGAACAGACTAGGAGGACGAGAAAGGGGGCAGCGTGGGGGTGGGAACGGCGGAGACTTGTTAACTTTGAAGCAGCTACTGTTCGGTCTGCTCTCAGCCCAGCGCCAGGCTGCCAGCAGGCACTCACGCAGTCACAGCTGAGATCCGTGCCCAGCGAAGAGGGAAACCGTTGCTGGGTTTTTAGCAAGGGGGTGATGGGATCCAGTAGAATTCCTTTAGAAACTGGCTCTGGCTGTCTGGAGAGCCAATCAGAGGGCCCGCACCCGACAGCCTCTGCTGGGAGTCGGCGACAGCAGGACTTGGAGCCGACATGGGAGTGAAGCAAAGGAAGGTTCTCAAGACAGCTCCGGATGTCTGGTTTGAGCAGTTGGGCAGTGGGCGGTGCCATTTGGAGACACGGGAACACGCTGAGGGGCTCACAGGTTTGGAGAGGAAACCGTGAGCTCTGTGACCTTGGGCAATGCACTTAACCTCTTTGAGTTTCTCTAGGAACATTTGAAGCCCCACCTCACATTGCTTCCTAAAGAGGATTCTTGCAAGGCTGAGGAGCCGGTGTGAGAAATCCAAACTACCAGTAGAGTCTTGTCGATAGAAACACTAAGGATTTCTCCAGGGGAGATTGATGGGGTTGGGGGGCAGAGGTACAGCTTGTCTCCAGAAAAGGACCCTGAGGCCAGAAGCACGGCTGAGGAGAAGGTCCTGGCGCCCCAGATGGCCCAGGAAACGGGGTGCCTCCATCCGCCTGGAACACACACTCGGAGCGGAGCCGCAGCTCCTTTCACCAGCTCCCATTCAGCTCTGCAGCTGGGCCCCACTCGCTGACCTTCAGTTTGACCCCAGGGGCAAAGAGGAATCAATTTGTGCAAAGAATTGGAATAAAAGCGATTTCAATTGACCTTTCAATGGGGTTTTAATTTGCTTTCTTGCAGCCAAAGGGGCCTCGTGAAGAGACCCTTGAGGCTGCTTTTATCCACTAAGCTAATGCGTGCATTAGCGCAACCGCCTGGGCCCCGTCTGGACCAGGGCAGAGCGGGGAAGGCCAGAGAGGGCCCCGAGCCCACGCACCACCCAGGACTCTGTCCGCAGCCCCGAGGGTCCGCAGCAGAGTCAGGATTGGAGGAAGGAGCCGTGGGGCAGAGCCGGCCTGGGGTCTGGCCCCAGCTCAGTCGCTAGCTGGCCTTGGGAGCTGGGCTGGCCCCCAGCCCTCAGTCTCCTCATCTGGGCACTGGCAGGGAGGGTGTTTGCGGGGCGGGTGGTGTCCTGGTCCCTTCCGGGCCTGATCCAGAAGGGATCTGTCGTTCAGCTCAGATCTAGTCACGCTCTCTGGTGGAGTGGGTGGCTTAGAGTGGGGATAGCCCGGCCTGTGGAGCTAAGCTCTGTCCCTGGTCTCTTGGGCCTCTCTCACCCTGTTTCACTCAACCTCCTGCTCCAGCCCCTCCCACGGGCCTCCAGTTCTCTGTTCTTTCCACTCCGATTCCCCGAGGAAGCCCATGGGCTCACTCCATGAATTACCTTTTCTTCTACAGGCAGCTGGCTACCCAGGGACCCAGGTGGCCTGTGAATGGCCAGCTCCCTGCAAAGAGCCCCTGCAATTGTTTCTCTGCATGGGGCCAATGTCAGTGTGACACCCTGGAACAGATGCCTATGAGTTTGCATTTACTCTTCTGCATTAGAAATGTCAGATTCTCACCCTGGCCGCTGTGGCTCAGTTGATTGGAGCATCGTCCCATATACCAAAATGTTGGGGGTTCAATTCCCAGTCAGGACACATGCTTAGGTTGCGGGTTTGATCCCAGGTCAGAGGATTTATGGGAGGCAACCGACCTATTTTCTCACACTGATGTTTTTAGCTCTCTGTCTCTCTCCCCCCCTTCTCTAAAAGCAATAAACATATAAGAAAAGAAAAGAAAAGAAAAGAAAAGCATTCTCTTCCCCTGCATTCTATACATGGGTGAGAGGCCATGTGGAACAACGTGTGTTCTTTCAAAACCACTTCCTTATCCTAATTCCCTTCTTCAAAGTGAGAGCTTGTTTCTATACAGTCAGAGTGGACTTCCTGGAGGTGGGGTCTTGCTGAAGATGTCACAGACATTAAGGATACACTAGGCTCTCCTACGTGATGCCCCTGAGGCCGCTCAGTTTGGACAGAACTCAGGCACCAGCAGCCGCCCTTCTTGTGCAGTGGTAGTTGGAAGGTCCTTTCGTAGGAAGTGGCTTTGTCAGGGCCTCCGGCACGCCAGCTGCTTTTCCAGAAGAATGCACGTTCTCCGGGTAGGATTGAGACAGGGAGCGTGACGTGGTGGCCAGGAAGCACTGATGATGCACATCCATTAGTGCAGCACAGGAGAGGCATTCAGAAGCCCCGGAACTCTCCGCCTCCCTCCAGACCCAACAATGGCTGCATGGAGGGTGCTTGAAGTGGCCTTTGTACTGAGCACTTAGCTCGGTTGCTGCCTCTGTGCCCCACCCGCTGGGTGCCCTTCTTCCCTTTTCATGCCCTGCTCGAAGACCTGGGGCAGCCAGGATGGTGAATTCAATCAGCCAGCCTGAGGCCAGAGAGCCCACGCCTGCCGCAAGCCCCATTGCCCTGGGAGAGTGACGCCAGGCCCTGGCAGAGCCAGAGCACAGTGACCTGCCGTGCAGCAGCTCCAAGAACCCATTTCTCGGCATCTGCACCCAAACCTGTGCACTCGAGTGTGTGTGTATGTGTGTGTGTGTGATGTGAGCAGCACAAGGACTTCTGAAAGGTGGTTTGATGTGGTTTTCTAACAAACTGGCTGAAGCCCTTCAAAGTGTCCCCTGGACAGTTGTCCTTGCTGTCTATGGGGGGGACAGGCCTAAGCCCTCGGTAGGCCCTCTGCGGAAGCTGCCTCCAGACCCGTTCCCAGGTCACCCGAGAAGGCCGGTCTTCTGACCCCAGGGTCACTTTTTCCAAAAATGTATCAATTATGTTCCTGTTATTTATCCTTTATAATACAGCTAGGTCTTTATATTGATTTTTTTTTCTATTCATAGTGGATATGGGAAGGTTATATTGTCTGTGGTTTTCATTTAAGATAGTAAATAAGATCTTACAGAATATTTGCTGCTGGTGGGAATGTAAAATAATTCAGCCACTCTGGAGAATAGTTTTCAGTTCCTCAAAAAGTTAAACGTCGCTAAAAACAGGACAACGGGCCCAAAGTGGAGTTGCTTACACTAAGTCCCACCAAAACCAGAAAGTAACTTAGAGTTGCAGCCCCCCCAGAAATGGAACGTTAGTTCAGCCAGTTAGAACTGGTCTGCACTGGTGAGGTCGTCTGCCCCAGCCTTCCCCTAAAGGAGAATAACTTTGCAATAACGAAGCCATTTTTTTGTTAATATAATTTCCTTGTTCCTGCTCCCTTTTGCTTATAAAAAGTCTTTCATTTTGTATAGTTCCTCAAGGCTTTTTTATCTGCCGGATTGGATGCTGCCTAATTCAAATAGGTTTTTGCTCAGATAAACTCTTAAATTTTTAATATGCCTCAGTTCATCCTTTAACAACATAAAGTTACCATATAACCCAACAATTTTATTCCTAGGTATATACCCCAAAAGTCACACAGGATGAGTTCCAGCCAAGATGGGGGCATAGGTAGAAACCCTTTGCTTCCTCACAGAACCAAAAAGAAGATAACAACCAATCTAAAATCAATAAACAACCAGAAGTGCCAGAAAATCAAACTACATAGAACTCTGACAACCCTGGAATTAAAGAAACAGTCAACCAGACCAACCAGACTGGTAAGAGGGGCAGACGGAGAGAAACTACGGCAAGACAGCGGACTGTGCAGGCAGGGCTGGCCGAATGGGAAACTGAGGCTCAGAGCTGACTGTGGACTACAGTGGGGGTTGCCACGGTGGGGGGTTGCCACAGTGGGAGAAACTCCCAGTCTCACAGGAGGGTTTGTTGGTGGGCTGGAGATGAGCAGGTGAGCCGCACTGTTCCCTCTCTGGCCCCTCCCCCACAGGCAGCGCCGCAGCGCAGCAAGGAGGGCTGCCCTGCCCGGGTAAATACTGAAGGCCCCGCCCCATTACAACTTATCAGCTGTGCCAAGACAAAGAAATATGACCCAAATGAAAGAAAAAAGCAAAACCTCAGAGAGACAGCTAAGTGATGAGGAGATAGTCAACCTATCTGATGGAGCATTCAAAGCGCTGGTAATCAAAGTGCTCACAGAACTGACTGAGCTTTGTCGCAAAATGAAAGAATTAATGGAAGATACCAAAAGTGAAATAAAGCAAAATATCCAGGGAATCAACAGTGACAGGATGGAAACCAGGACTCAAATCAATGATTTGGAACAAAAGGAATAAATAAACATCCAACCAGAACAGAATAAAGAAACAAGAATTCAAAAAAATGAAGAGAAGCTTAGGAACCTCTGGGACAACTTCAAACATTCCAATATCTGAATTATAGGGGTGCAAGAAGGAGAAGAACAATAGCAAGAAATTGAAAACTTATTTGAACAAATAATGAAAGAAAACTTCCCCAATCTGGCAAAGGAAATAGACTTCTAGGAAGTCCAGGAAGCGCAGAGAGTCCCAAAGAAGTTGGACCCAAAGAGGAACACACCAAGGCACATCAACATTAAGTCACCGAAGATTAAAGATAAGGAGAGAATCTTAAAAGCAGCAAGAGGAAAGGAGACAATTACCTACAAAGGAGTTCCCATAAGGCTATCAGCTGATTTCTCAAAAGAAACCTTACAGGCAAGAAGGGGCTGGAAAGAAGTATTTGAAGTCATGAAAGGCAGAGACCTACATCCAAGATTACTCTACGCAGCAAGGCTATCATTTAGACTGAAAGGGCAGATAAAGTGCTTCCCAGATAAGGTCAAGTTAAAGGAGTTCATCATCACCCAGCCATTATTATATGAAATGTTAAAGGGGCTTATCTAAGAAAAAGGAGATCAAAACTATGAAAAGTAAAATGACAACAAACTCACAACTATCAACAAATGAACCTTAAAAAATGAAAAGAAAAACAACAAAAACAAAAACTAAGCAAATTAACCAGAACAGGAACAGAATCAGAGAAACGGACATCACATGGAGGATTTTCAGTGGGGAGGGGGAGGGGAGGAATGGGGGGAAGGTACAGGGAATAAGAAGCATAATTAGTAGGCACAAAATAGATGGGGTGAGGTCAAAAATGGTACAGGAAACAGATAATTCAAAGAACTTCTAAGTACAACCCATGGATATGGACTAAGGGGGAATGCTGGAGGGTTGGGGGGTGCAGGGCGGAGAAGGGGATAAAGGAGGAAAAATTGGGAAAACTGTAGTAGTATAATCAATAAAATATACTTTAAAAAAAGTAGAATTAGAGATACCAAGAAGAGCCGATCTTAAAGGAAAAAAAACTTACACACGAGTATTCACAGCATCATTATTCACAACAGCCAAAGAGTGGAAACAGCTCCAATGTCCGTTAATTGATGAATGAGTAGACACCATGTGGCATGTCCATCCAATGGAATATTACTCAACAAGAAAAAGAAATTAAGTACTGACAGATGAATATTAAAAACATCATGCTAATCAGAAGAAGCCAGACACACAGACTTCATACTTTATGATTCCATTTTATAAAATGCCAAGCACAGGCAAATCCACAGAGACAGGGAGTAGATTAGTGGTTTTGGGGGACTGGGGCCGTTGGGGAAAATGGGGAATGACTGCCAATGGACACGGGGTTTCTTTAGAGAATGATGAAAATCTTCTAAAGAGAGTTGTGGAATATGATAAAAACCACTTCATTGTACGCTTTAAATGGGCAAATTGTATGACATGTGAATTATATCTCAATAACACCGTTATTTTAAAAAGAGTGACTTTTTGAGAGAGAGAAGTAGCTACAGAGAAAGCCACACGTTGAGTCTTCCAGCACAACCATCAAGGAGAGAAACCCACAGATATGAAACTGTGAAAACCCCCCGCCTACCTTCTTCCCCTTTTGCGGAGGGAAAACCACCCAGGTCTTCCCTCCTGTCTTTCTTCGCTGACACGTCAGGTCACCAGATGTGAGCAAGCCGTTCTCCACGACACCGGGCGTCCTACAATTTAAGTCGGCTCTGCTCTGACGCTGTCTGCCGGGAGCTATGTTGGATCCCACAGGCTCAGGGCTCAGTCCTGCAGGCCCGCTGCTGCCTCCTCAGACACCAGCCACAGGGCGCAGGTGCCCTGCTCACCCACAACTTCTGTCCGGTGTGGCTACAATCCCCTCCTCAGGGTCAGTAAATGTGCTGGAGTGGCTCACAGAACTCAGGGAAACACATTTACCAGTTTACGAAAGGAGGTGGTGAAGGGTACCGATGAACAGCGAGGTCTGGGAGGGTCCCAGGCACAGGGGCCCCAGGCACAGGGGCTCCTGGCTGGTGGAGTTGGGGACGGTCACCCTCCTCATGCGGACGTGTTCACCAGCCTGGACGCTCCCTGAACCCCATACAACTGGGATTTTATAGAGCTTCCCCATGGAGGCACGAGGAATTATTAACACTGTTTCCAGCCCTTCTCCCCCCTCCAGAGGGTGGGGTGGGCTGGAGATTCCAAGCTTCTAACCATGGCCTTGCTGGTGACCAGACCTCCCCAGGAGCCATTCAGGAGCCCACCCAGAATCACATCGAAAGGACAAAAGATGCTCCTCGTGCCTTCGTCACTTAGAGAATCACAAGGGCAGTGCCAGGAACTGAGGGCAGAGGCCAATATATATTTTCTTCCATGGGAACCTTTTATATGGGCCCAAGAAAACTCATTCCCTCTAAACATGCAAAATAAAGAAGGGGTTTATTCTAACACCATGAGGAGTTACTGTAGATGGGGTGGGGCTGGAAAGAGGTGAAAGGATGCTTACTGAAATAAAATTTGTATCAGGAAGAATGACGTTTCAGAGATAAAGATTAAATTAAAGAAATACAAGAACAAACATTACAGAAAATAAACATAATTAAAAACCTAGAAAAGGAATAAAGTGCAAAAAGAATAGGCAAAAGAAAAATCAGTAGGGGAGAAAGGAAGGAAGGAAGGAAGGAAGGAAGGAAGGAAGGAAGGAAGGAAGGAAGGAAGGAAGGAAGGAAAAGAAAGAAGGAAGGAAGAGAAAGAAAGAGAGAGAAAGAAAAAGAAAGAGAAAGAAGGAAAGAGAGAAAGAGAGAAAGAGAGAAAGAGAGAAAGAGAGAAAGAAAGAAAGAAAGAAAGAAAGAAAGAAAGAAAGAAAGAAAGAAAGAAAGAAAGAAAGAAAGAAAAAGAAAGAAAGAAAGGAAGGAAGGAGAGAAAGGCTTCTAGTGAAAATGGTAGAGAAGCTAGACAGGGAGAACAGGTAAGTACTGAAGTCCCTTGAAAAAGAAAACCAGCCCTGGCTGGTGTAGCTCAGAGGATTGAGCGCAGGCTGTGAACCAAAGGGTCACCAGTTCAATTCCCAGTCAGGGCACATGCCTGGGGCACATGCCTGGGCTGCAGACCAGGTCCCCAGTGGGGGCCACATTAGAGGCAACCACACATTGACGTTTCTCTCCCTCTCTTTCTGCCTCCCTTCCCCTCTCTATATAAATAGATAAAATTAAATTAAAAACTTGCATATTTTTAAAAAAGAGCTAAAAAAAAGAAAGAAAACCAAAGCCAGGGAACAAACACATATTTAAAACTGTAATTCAAGAAAATGGTGCTGAAATAAAAGACTTGGAAGCACAGACATGCATGTAAATTAACATTTACATTCAAAGGGCATTCCATAGCTGGAAAAGTTGACTCAAAATGTTCAATACCACCTAATGTTCCAGCACAATCATTGGGCTTTAATTATAAGGAAAATATTTCTTGAGCCCAAAAATGAAAGGAGAAGGATATCAGATTGGCATTTGGCATTAGATTTCTTGTCAGCAATATTTTCTTTCCTTTTTTTTTTAACTGCCCCAGTCAATGAATGGGAATCTTTACTGGGGCCCCAGGATCACGGGGTTCAGGCAGGAGGCCGCCCGCGGGCGGAGGAGACGGTGGAGGGACGTCATTCACCTTCTCCTGGGGCGCAGGTTGCTGGTGAGGTCGCGCTCGCAGCAGTTGACAGCAGGGGGCGCGGGCGGCGTACCACGTGGGGCAGATCGTCCGTCGCGGCGGTGCTTCTGGGCGAGCCGGCCAGGGAGAGCAGTGGTGCCACCCCAGCCGCGGCGCCAGGCACAGGGTGGACTCTTTCTGAATGTCGCAGTCGGAGCACGTGGCCCTCCTCCAGCCGTTCGCCCACAAAAAGCAGAGGGGGCTGGGCGGGCTGGGTGCCCTCCTGGCCTTGGATTTTAGCCTTGACATTCTCAGTGGTGTTGCTGAGCTCGCCCAGGAGGAGGGGGCTGGTCTTGCCAGTCGGGGCCTCACGAAGACCGGCATCTTGGCGTCTGCTGGGGCAGCTGCCCCGCCGCCTCCTGGAAGAATTTGTCAGTAGTATTTTAATTGAAGCAACATTCTGGTGGGAAAATGTGAGCCAAGGATTGAATCTTCAGCCAAACTATTCTTCCAGTGCAGAGGCCACGGACAACCAGGTAGAGTTGTGCAGGAATCGCACACAGAACAGGGACGAATCTCCAAACATGGTATTGAGAGAAAGAAGTGCAAAGGGCTCATACCATGTGGTTTTGTTTATATCAAATCCTTGAACAGGCCAAAGGCACCTTGGGTGAGACAAGTGGCTACGCCGGGGATGGTGGGGGTTGGACTGGGAAGAGACGTCAGGGATTTCCTGGGGTTCGGAAAATGTTCTGTGTCTGTGAGGGAAGTGGGTTACCCAGGTGCACGCATTTGTCAACAGCCAACGAAGGTACGTTGACCGTGTGTACAGGGCACCCCGCAGTTCAGTTACACCACAGTGTCAAGGAGGGGCAGGGTGGCCCTGTGTGCCCTCCAAGAGTCTGAGTTCTCTAGCAGCCCCAGCAGACGAGGGCGGCTTCGCCCGCACACCCAGCTGCCCAAGCAGCCCCACCTTCCATCTGTGGCAATGGGACCCCAGGGCTGCCGGTGGCCTGGCACCCCAACCAGGAAGAAGACGGGGAGGAGGTGGGAACCAAAGGGGGTGGTCACGTTTCCCTCTTCTTGCTCTGCTTTTAAAAAGCTTGAGGAGCTGAGCGGGGTAGTGGCTTGCTGGGCCACAGGTTGAAGAGGGAGATTTCCCAGATGGCCGGTGGGGAGAGGAGCCTGGGGAGGGAGATGAGGTGGGGAGAAGCTTTCAGCAGAGCCCGCCTGCTGCTCTCCGAGTGAAGTGGTTGGGAACAAAGGCCCGGAGCCCAGCGGCTCGCAGCCCCGCGTATGTTTGAGACACTAATGACGGCCAGACCAGGGTAATGGGATGTGAAGGCCACCTGGGAGGGAGGGAGGGAAGCAGGAGGGAAGCTGGGGTGGGGGGTGCCTCTCAGAAGTTCTGGGAGAGAGGAACCGGGGTCTCTCCTTCACAACCAGGCTCCCCTGCTGCTCAATCAGGGGACCTGATGGCCCTGCTTGGCCACCTGAAATGACAGACTCAGAACCCCAAGGCTCGCACGCATGCAGTTAGCAAGGTTGCACCCTTCCGAGTCAGGGGAGGGTCACGGACACTCGCCCGCCCTCAGTCCTGAGTCTGGACAGAGCATGGAGCCTAGAGGGGTCAGCCAGGACCAGGGCCAAGAGGGGGTTCCCTTAGCCACGCCCCACCTCCAGGGGACCAGGCGGGGCCAGCAAACACACGTGGCACAAGCATGAGAGTGGCTGCCAAAGGGGCACCCGAAGTCTCTCCCTCCGATTGAATTCAGTTTCTCCATGTTGTGCAAAACACGTGGACCAGCAACATGGAAATAGGCTCGCCCTGTGACTGACAAGCAGCAGGTGGCAAGTCAGTATCTGTGGCGTGGTCCCACTCCCGCTCTTCTAAAAGAAGAGCGTCCGAAGCCCGAGGGAAGCGCACCGCGTGACGGCAGCGCTGAGCCGGGGTTCCTGGGGTTTCTCTCTTCTTCTCGCTTCTCCCCGTTTTCCAAATTTTCTACGAGAAGTACACAGTCCTTTTGCAAGAAAAAATAAATAAAATGTTTACTAGTAATACGTTTTCTAAAGGAATAACAAGTATATAGAAGCCTCCCTCTTTCACATCCTACTGTGTCATCGGAAACTGGCACAGGTGAAAACAACCCTAAATGAGGGACGAGGCTTTGAGGGAGCTGTGTCCGTGCCGCTGAGTGTCCCCTCTCGTCATACTTTAGGGCTTTGACACCTGGTTCTCCACCAAGGGCCTCTCAGTGGGAATGTGCCGCTTGATGAGAGGACACGTGGGGTCACCAGCAGGAAAGCAGCGCGACTCCAAGATGGAAGGGCTCGGCACCCACAGGGCTCGCGTCTGCCTGGAAACATCGTGAGCGGGGGAATCTCAGCTCTCCCAGGGGTCTGTGCAACCACTGGCTTTTGAAACAGTTCCACAGATGACTTTAAAGAGAGGGTGCCAAATGGCATCCACCCTTCAAGACTAGAGGGGACACAGAGCCCTGCTGGACCATGGAATTCTGAGTTGCTGGGGACAGATGTGAAGCAGAGCAGGAGGCTGTGTGTTTACCACGGGCCAGGCCCTCTGCTGAGGCCAGGAAAGGGGTCAGAGAGACAGTGGGTTCCCCAGAGGGCTGGAGGGCTGGTGTGCATGGAGAGACGAAAGCACTGTTGCCACCAATGAGGAGAGTGTCAGAAACCAGACGCAGAACAAGGCCACCGGCACCTGGGAAATGCCTCGGGGGTCCTGGCCACCAGGTCCCATGCAGGACACCGGGGGAACACAAGTCAACAATCTCTCACCGCTTAGACCTGTGCAGACGTGCGAGCATGCTCCCACCCAGGGCCGGGAGATGCTGAGAGCCTGGCTCGCGTCCACGGCTCAGCCTTGAGGACTGACGCTGCTTCGCTGGGGCCATCTGGGTTTGCGTGGCCCTGTCGTCAGCGTGCCTGCCCTTCACCACAGCCATCCCGTTTCCGGTCTTTATCCTAAGAGAATGCATGGAAAGGTGCACAAAAATATCCATAAGAAGACTTCTGTACTTGTAAAAGTTAGAAATGGAAACAACATAAGAAGCCACCAGCCGGGCACCAGTCTAATAGATCAGGGCGCTTCCCTATGCTGGAGTGACGGGCAGCCCTGGGGGGGCAGAGCACGCGTGTTTCACCAACACCGTACAGCTGACACATAGGACAGTGTCTGGCACATAGTAGGCATTTGTTCAGTGGAGGAAAGGACAAGTGAACACACTCAGAAGCTACGTCACATGGCAGGCAGCACTGTGCAGATGGCCGCATGGATTTGTCTGTGCATTTGCTTAGGCGCAGAAGGACGCACGGAAAACAGCGCGCGGGCTTGGGAAGGACACGCTGGAGGTATTAACGGTGCTGATTGCCAGATGAGTTAGATGACGGAGCCTTTTCTACTACTCTTTTCGCTTGTGTTTTCTGACTTTTCCGTATTAACCATGTTTTTTATTTCATAAGAAAAAACACAAAGCCGCATTAAGTTTTTAAAACAATAGCGTGGAGATAAATCCTGGCCCACAGAAGCCTTGAGTGTAATACAATGGTCACTTTGAAGCTGCAAAATTTGGGGAATTCAGCCATAATAAGAACCCAAGCAATGACGCCATAGAAGAGTATTCAGACTTCGTAGCTCATGGTTCCGAAGTGCTGCGTAATGTTTCCGAGAACTCTACGGTTTGTCCAACCGCCCAGTCACTGAGCGCCGCCTACGTGGCCAGTTTTTACTGCTCATTTATTTGATAGATATGTACTGAGGACCTATCACGTGCCGGGCATGGAGTGAGGTGCTGGGTGCTGGGGATGCTCTGCTAAACAAGGCAGGCTTGTTCTAGAAGCTTATGCTTCAATTTAAGAAAGTCAACAACCAAACAGATACCTAATTGCAAAGTGCGAGAAGTACCATGGACCCCTCCACTCTGAAGAATCTCTACTATGATGTGACATTAAAAAATTATCAAGAGTATGACAATAATGATGACAGACATCGCAGAAAATCGCAGCTGGAAGACCTCGGAAGAAGAGAACGCTGTCTGAGGAAGGAAGTGTCGCCAGAGCACAGATGAACATACTCACACGGTCCTGATGAGCTAACGAGAGGGAATCATCAGTTTGGGGATGATGGAGAAGAGGTAGTAGGGCCAGAGAAAGTCAGTAGATGTTTAAAATGGATAAATCTAAATTGGCAGCGGTGGCATGAGATTTAGGGAAACAGAGTGAACTATGAGGAAAAAACGGAACAATGAAAAGTGGTCACCTCTGAGGGAGAGAGGACCGGAGGGTGGGAAAGGGATGAGTGGGACAGTCGTTGTCCGTTTATTCCTTTATTCATTCAACACATACGTCCCGAGCTACTTTGGTGCCTGGCCTTGTTCTGGGCACTAGGGGCACAGAAGTAAACCAGACGAGCAAATAAACTAAGTCAAGTCCGTACTGTGTTGCATACAGTAAGTGCTGCGGGGGAGGCAGGAGAGAAGGAAGCGATCAGGAGGGGCCGTGATTCTAGAGGAATGGGCCGGAGGGGGCAGCGCCTGGGGATGTTCAGGTAAAGCGATGAAGGAAGCAGAGCAGAGAGTCACATGGCAATCTGGGAGAAGGACAAACCAGCATCGGGTATGGTGAGTGCCAAGGCCCTGGGGTGGGAGTGGTCCTGGGGCTTTGAGGAGCAGTGAGGGGACCCTTGCGACTGGACTGAAGTGAGCTGGGGAGAGAGGCAGGTGGGGAGCCCAGGGAGGTAACTGGCAGGCAGATCAGGGCGGGCCTTGTGGGCTGCTGTACCTCCTGGTAACAGCTGCTGCTTCTCATCATGTGCATACAAATCTGTGGGTTAATTTTTTAGAATTTATTTTTAAAAAGAGCTCTGCCAAGAGAGTATATTGAAGGAAGCAAGCCTGGAGGTGGGGAACCCAACAGGACACAGCAGAAGCTGTTAAGTGTGTGACACTGTGGCTGGAGTGCTGGCTGTGGGGACGGAGAGGCCAGCCCGGACACGACCCACGCGGGAGGTGGGACGGAGAGGACTTGCCCGAGGGACAAAGATCGTAAGTGGTTAGAGAACGGCCCCAAGCGTCTGGCGTGCACGACTGTGTGTCAATGACCGGGACGAAGGAGAACATTCAGATGCTGACACACTGAGTGTGAGAGCCGTGCGAGGCCCCTCGGGGGAAACCCGCCTGCTTGTTGGTGGGAGTGTACACTGGTGCCGCTGCTTTGGGAAACGGTGGGGCCGTTCTCCCCAAAGGGAAGTGCAGAGTCACCAAATGACCCAGCAAGTCCACTCCTAGGTGTGTGTGCAGGGGAACTGCGGCCAGGCTCACACGGGCACTTGTATACAGATTGTGACGGAACATGTTTCATAGCAGGCAGAGGGTGGAAATGAGCCGAATACCCAGCCACTGACGAACGGATGAACCGTGGTTCAGATTCACGGCGCACAGATTCCATGCGGACTCAGGGCAGTGAAACATGGACCTCACAAACATCACACCAAGTGAGAGAAGTCAGACACCAAAGGCTCTCTGTTGTACGCCTCCATTCATGGGAAACAGACAGGACAGGAACAATCCATAAACGGAAAACAGACTAGCAATTCCCTCGGGCTAGCGGGGAGGGTAGTGGGGAGTGCATGCCCACAGGTGCGGGGCCTCTGTCCAGGGCAATGAAAATGCCGTGGACCGTACAACGGCGAGAGCTGCACACCCTCGCGAACATACTGCAAACCACTGAGACACTCAGAATGGAGACTGGAGCCAGTGAGCAGTCAGCACCGCGGGGATAGAGATGACATTTAAAACCAAGGGAATGGAGAGTTTCACCGAGGCAGCACACTGAGGGGAGAAACAGCAGGACCCTGGTGTCCAGAGAGACAGCCACATTTAGAGCCTGGGCGGCAGAGCAGGGGCCCACGACAGGGGCAGAGGAGGGGCCAGGGAGGGAGACAGCGAGGCACAGAGTCTGGATCCTGCTGATCCCAGGGAAGGCCCTCCTCTGGGGCAGGGCACTCAATAAGAGCTTCTGCTCTTCACACAAGAGCACACCGGAGAGGCTTTTGCCCCCATCTAGGGAGCTGACACCTAGATAAGGGGGAGGTGGGATTGATTCCTGTCACCAGGAAGGTCCCAGGCATGAACTAAACCTCTGCCATCAGTTAAAGGCTTTAAAGAAACTTAGTCAGGTGGTTACAATCCCCAGCAGTAGCACAGCCCTGCCCTCTAGTGGCCACCTAGTGAAGTGCCATCATGGAAAAATAATTGAGGGGAAATTTTTTAAAAAATATTTATGTATTTTTTAGAGAGAAGGGAGGGAGAAAGAGAGAGAGAAACATTGCCATGAGAGAGAAACATCGATCGGTTGCCTCTTGTCCATGCACCAACCAGGACCAAACCTGCAACTCAGGCATGTGCCCTGACCAGGAATCAAACCAGCAACCCTTCAGTTTGCAGGACGATGCCCAACCAACTGAGCCACACTGGCCAAGGCATTAAAAAAATAACTGGGAAGATATAAAATAAAAGGATAAAAAGCACTCACATCATCTGAATACCCTGAACACTACTTCCGCTTCCAGTCTTAGGCCTGTGCAACGCCTGATGCATCGACTAGTCACGTTTCTACAGAGCCCACCGTGTCCCAGGCATGGTCCCAGGCGCTCGAGGGCTGTGAAGGAGGTAGATAAAAATCACGGTGTTGGTGCCACTTACCTCCCGGCTGTCGTCACTCTGTATTCATCCTGATAGCTTCACTTTTATCATGACCTATGTCGCCACATACTCTGCATAAAAGTCACTGCCGATGGCTGCGATTTTTACTGTCTCCATGTCCCTGGCCACGGACGCCTGAAAGCACCGGGCCTGAAAAGCCGGGGCACATGACTTCTACCCAAATACTGTGCCTCCTTCACTCAACAGCGACCAGCTGCGGACCTTACAGTCCAGCGACTGGGGAGGCAGCAGCGAGAGAGGCGGACAGCGCCTCCTGTGGGAAGGCAGCGTGAGACGCAGCATCACAAAAATAATTCCAACTCTGTTGTCATACACGGAAGTATCAAGCAGGCGCCCCGGCTTTACCTGACTTCGCCTGAAGGGCCCACTTCCCCGGGGATGTCTCCTTTAAACTCAGAACTCGAGGAGCCATCAGGCTGGGCCGGCAAGGGGAGGGCAGGTGCGGCCCCTGGAGCCCAGGCCGCACAGGGCTTTGCAGGCCGGTTAGGAGTGCGGGTTTATTTCAGGGCAACCTGAACGTTTTGAGCAAGACTGGACTTTTAGAAAGATCCCCTGTAACAAACCTAACCTGGAAGAGGAGCCCATTCCTAAGAGTCACACAAAGAACAAACTAACTGAAAGCCACTTTTCAAGAAACATGTGCCCTGGTCGGATTGCTCAGTGGTTGGAACCTCGTCCCTTAACACCAAAAGGTTGTGCGTTGGATTCCCTATCAGGGCACATACCAAGGTTGTGGGTTTGATCCCCGGTTGGGGCGAGTACAGGAGGCAACCAGTTGATGTTTCTCTCTCTACCCACCCCCCCAAAAAAATTAATTAAAAAAGCATCCTCGGGTGATGATAAAAAAAAAAAAAAAGTAATACGTATCTAAAGAAAAGCTCCAAACTTTACTGGCAGAAAAGAAGGCTTTAATAAATGGAATGACATGTTTTGTGTTGTGAAAATGTGAACTTCTCTTACCGTTACCTATGTTTGTCACATACATGGAATAAAACTTTCTGAATTGCAGGACCCCGTTTTATATTTTCCCAACTCCAGCACTCCCCTGCCCCCAAAGCACATACAGGGTGATTAAATTATTTTGTAATTCTGTGTTTCAGGCTGCTCATCCACTACACTGATAAGAGAACACTAAATTAATCCGTAAAACATAAAAGTGAAAATAGCCTGAAGCAAACTGCTAAAATAGAACCTTACCAAGTAATAAAAATGCAGGTGAGTCAAAGCAGTTGGCAGTTGTTTGTATGGAAAATAATACACTAATTAATAAATAATAACATAAGAATAAACTGTTTTGTTTACTCACAACTGTAAGCCTACTTTTGCATACTCCTGTATTTAAGATCCACATGGAATCTAAAATGATATTCAGACTTCTCCAAAATAAAACTCTCTTGGTAATATAAACAGAATCTCTCTTTAAAGCATTCTTACACTTATTTTAAGATGGCGATTAGAAAATCATGTGAAACAAACGTTTTCACCTGATACTGCAATACAAATTTAGAATAAATCAATTCATTTATTTGGCAAAGTAGCAGCATGCACTGTGACAAGCATCTCAGGAAATCACAGTATTTTAGCCATTCTATTAACGTTATCAGCAAATGTTGTTTATGTACTATTGGCCATGTGTCAAGATTTTCAAACCACCTCTTTTCATTGTCATTTCGGGAAACACAAGGTTTTTGTCTTCGATAGGTCCTTCTCTGTGATGTTGCCAGAAAATATAAGAACGATGCTAATGATTTCCAGCAGCACTTGTGAAACCCACGGCTTTCTGTGCAGCACGTGCGAATACCGCGTCTCTCTTCCTGCCACCGCCGCAGACGGGCAAACCCAGGCAGCGCCCAGCGGCGTTTCCGAACGCGGGCGGATCTCGGCGTCGGTGCAGCAGCGCCACGCTCCTCACGGGGGAGCGCGCGGTGCCGGGCCCGGCTCGTCCCGCAGGGCGGCCCCGCTCTCGGCCGAACTCGGCCCCGGGCCGTTCCCGCGCAGCGGCCCCTTCGGGCGCCCCCTCTGTGCGGGGCAGGGCTCCGTTCCGGTCCGCGCGACGGCGACGGAGACCCGGCCGTGCCCGCTCTCCAGGGGTTGCGTCCCGCCGCCAGAGGGCGCCCCCGACGCCGCGGAGTCCGCCTCCGGGACGCGGCCCGGGCCCGGGCGGTCCTCCCCGTTTCCCTGGCCCGGACGTTCATCTCAGCTCCACGGAGGAGCCCATTGAGGAGACTTAGCCGAAAAACAAAGCCTTTGGCCTCGAAGGCGGTGCCCGCGAGCACGGAGGGCTCCCTCTGCCCAGGCCCGGCCCCCGCCCAGGGGCGGTCCCAGCCCGGCCGCCCCACCTCGGGCTCCCGGGCGTCCCGCCGAATCTCTGGGCTCAGAAGTGGCTGCGAGCCCTCGGCCGGGCTCTGGCCTGTGATGTGCCCCAGGGAGCCAGCGGGTGCCGAGGACTCCCAGAGGGTGAGGGGAGCATCATTTAAAACACAAGTGAAGCCCCTGGCTGGTGCGGCTCAGTGGCCGGGCGCGTCTGTAATGCGGAAAGGCTGGGTGTGAATCCGGGCCGGGGCACAGGCCTCGGCTACCGGTTTGGTCCCTGGTCCGGCGTGAGCGGGAGGCAACCTATCCACGTCTCTCTAACACACGGATGTTTTTCTCTCTCCCTTCTTTGTTCTCTAAAATCTATGAAGGTGTCCCTCGGTGAGGATTAAAACATAATAATACATAAAACAAATTAAAGTGCTGTGTAAACACGAGCCCTGTTCCCTCCGCCCCCCCTCCCCTGATCTCCTGCGCCTGCGCGCACGTGGGGCCTTCAACAGCCCAACCGAGCACCGCCCTAGGTAAAATAAATTGAGGTCCTGTGCATTAACACTAAAGAGAATTTACTGTTTATCTGTAAGAACTGGGGCTACAAGAGGTGAGAAATGGTGTTTAGCGCGGAAAGCAAAGCGTGCTCTCGCCCTCTTCTAGGTCCTGCTGCGCCCTCCTGGGCGGGATCCCAACTCAGCAGCAGCCAGAGGGCGACGCCCAGAATCAGAATCAGCGGCTGGGGGATTGTACTCGAAATGAATTTTTACATTTTCTAAAGACTGTTGGGAAAACCTGGGGAGAATACGTGGGTGCGGATGTTAAGGGTGCCTGACCAAAGGGCGCACGCCGTACATCAGGGGAGGACCCAGTGCACGGAGAGGGCACTCGGTAAGGTGGCTACTGGTGTTTTCACTGCATCTTCGCCTCTGGGGGAAATACAGCTTCAATCGCCGTCAGCGCACGGCGTTGTGGTTTCTTCATTATCACACAGACACGGAACTCAAAAAGTAAGTAGAGTTTATTGCAGATGCTTTCCTTAGATACAGAACAATTCTGGGTGCGTCCTTGGTCCTCACCCCGAATGATTCCAGCAGGCAGGTGGCTTCCTCCAAAGCGACCTTCCTCTGTGTCCTCTGTTACCAGGCAAGGGCCAGGTGTGTGCTCCTCGGCTGCCAAAGCCTCTTGAAGGCTGACGGAAGAGAAGGGTTCGGTGTGGCACAGGGTGAGGGCGCACAGAGCAGGAGGACCCCTGGGCTGCGTGGAGCTGGGGAAGCGGGGTCCTCCCCACGAAGCTGAGTGACTCGCCCAGCAGGCAGGGCCCCACCTAACCCCCCCGCCTCAGCCTCTCCTTCCTCTGCCTGGAGTCAGACCCGGGGGAGGTGCGCGGACTCCCACCGGCCCTGCCTTCAAGGGCAGTGTCTGCAGGGCCGATTTACACTAGGATAGTGGTGAGGAGCAGCGTATCTAAGAGCTGTAGCTGTGGAACAATTTCAAATGGTCTAACACACATGTCATTGCAATCTCAGAAGAAAAAGAGTGGGCTATAAGAAATATTTGAAATGATAATAGCCTAGAATTTCCAAAAACATAATGCAAGACATCAAACCACAGATGCAAGCATCTCAGAGAAGCTTAAGTAGGATAAACAGGAAGAAAGGGGAACAAAATACCTAAACACATCGTAGTCTAGCTCAGCAATTTTCAACTTTTTTCATCTCATGTTGCACATAAACTAATTACCAATATTCTGTGGTACACCAAAAAAAGTATTTTTGCCAATTTGACAAAAAAAATAGGTATAATTTTGATTCACTCACACTAGATGGCTATTGTTGCGTTGGCTGTCATCATTTTTCAATTCGACAGTCTAGGGGAAAAGAGATCAGTGCCCCCGACTAAACAGTCAGGGATTGCATGTTTTACAAAATCTTGTGGCACACTGGTTAAAAATTGCTGGTCTAGCTAATGAAAACCAAAGACAGAGAAATTCTTGAAAGTACCCAAGAATAAAGAAACATCACATACAGAGAAACGAAGACAAGAATTACAGTAGACTTCTCATTGCAAAATTAAACTTAAAAATTAATAATAACTATAACAAAATTTACATCACTCTCTTAAGAAAAAGTTTCCCAATTCCAATGGGTTCCATCATTTCTACAATATTAACCATTACCTGCTCCTTTTACAAAGTTCACTTTCTATGTAGCTTGTAGGCAGTCTAAGCCACTCATTTGGAGTCACAAAGCACCTTGAATTAGAAATTCTTGGGAATCTGGAATGCAGTTTGGCTTTCTCTTTAAATTCTTTCATTGTCTGCATCTTGCCTGTGAGAAGACTGGTAACACACATCAGCATGGCTGAACACAACTCCCATTGCTCTTGGGCCATGGAATCGCATAACAGTTAGAAACGAAGCACCAGTCTCACACTGAAGAAGAGTTCTTGTGTCCTCAGCTTTGTCACACTGGGCCTTTTTCAAAGGGTCACAAAATGGTGGGATGGTGACCTACAAGAAAAGCATTTCTTTAAGGATGGGGTTTCAGGTCTTTTTCAGTCCATCCTGAACATCCATTTAGGGCTCGTATGCCAGAAGAATCAAGACCACAGTATCTACAAGCTGATGGCAGTCTAACCATCACATACATTGGACACATAATAAAGAAACGGGGCCACTCCGCTACGTCCCTCAGTGAGCCCTTCCAGCGTGGTGAGCTCTTATTTTAACAGCCTCTTCTGATGGTGTGGGTGTTCTGAGGTACCACACCCAAACTCAGCAAGTGGTAGTTTCTTCAGGATTAGCTATGATGTGGAATCTGAAACCATACCCATCAACTATTCAAACTCCGCTACATTAAAACCCATTGGTCAGCCCTGGCTGGTGTAACTCAGTGGATTGAGTGCGGGCTGGGAACCAAAGGGTCGCTGGTTCGATTCCCGGTCAGGGCACATGCCTGGGTTGCAGGCCAGGTCCCCAGTGAGGGTCATGTGAGAGGCAACCATACATTGATGTTTCTCTCCCTCTCTTTCTCCCTCCCTTCCCCTCTCTCTAAAAATAAATTTAAAAAATCTTAAAAAAAAACAACATTGGTCTGTCTTGAACCTTGAACGAATAGGATGTTAATATACTTCATTATACAGGAACCACATTTATTACATCATCACCACAGGAACCACATTTATTACATCATCACCAGACTCATCAGTCAAGTCTGTGAGTATTGGAATGCTGTCCCATGCAACATGATTTTTCCAAAATTCAAATTTTTCCTAAAAAGCTCACATTTTATCACCGGCAACCAATGCTGTCTGTCATTGTTCTTAAAGTGACAGACTCACTTGGATAACTTTCCAGAAAATGTCTGCCAGACACCCAAGATTTAATACCATAGTTTTGTAGGTCATTCTTTCGAGTAACAAGGGCGCTCCATGAAAACCTAGCCAGGCCGGCTCACAGGCGAACAATCACCCTGGAATTCAGACGTGGCAGGGGTGCTCTCTGCACGCTTCCCGTTCCTCTCACGACATTAAAGAGATGTGAACTCAAGGACCAAGGTTCAGTACAATTAAACATTCTTACCGTTTGATTGAGGATATTCTTAGGGAAATGGAGTTGTTTTCTTGCTGTAAGCACATGGCCATGGAGGCTGGAATGACCAGCAGCACATATTAAAAATATTAATATTTTTTCATTTTCATAACAAATCTTCCACAATTAAATATATAACAAGAAATACAGGAGGTTGATTTCTAGCATACATGTGAATGTAATTAAGGTCACTGAGTTGTACATTTAAAAACTGGTTAGAACTTCCGGTCAAGATGGAGGCGTAGGTAAATGCAGCTCACCTCCTCACACAACCACAGCAAAAATTACAACTAAATGACAAAACTATCACCCAGAATCATCAGAAAATCAAGCTGTATGGAAGGTCGGAGGGTTGGAGACGTGGAGATGCACAGAGACACGGATATGTGAAACAGGTGGTCCCACAGCCACATGTGGTGGATAAAAATTGGGAGGGATACCTCGGGAGAGAGGGATCTCAGCCCAGGGTTCCAGTGCCAGGAAGAGAAGACCCCATAACTTCTGGCTGTATAAACCAGTGGGGGTTGGGACATTGGAAGAAACTTCGAGATTCTCAGGTGTCTCCTCTTAAAGAGCCTATAACAGACTTGGGACTTACACAGACTCACTCCCTCTGGGCTCCAGCATGAGGACAGAAGCTGGAAGGGCACCAGTGGCATAGGGGGGAAACTGAAGTGTCTGGCATCAGGGTGAGTGCCAGGGGACAGCTTCCTCCTGGACAAAACTCCATAGGCCAGGCAGTGACCATTGTCCCCTTTCTGAGCCCACAGCTTACCAGTGTGCTTTTCTACATTAGGCCAGGCTACTAAGACAGGGAGTCAGAGCAACTCTACCTAATACATAGAAACAAACACAGGGAGACTGCCAGAACAAGGAGACAAAGAAACCTAGTCCAAAAGAAAGAACAGAACAAAACCCCAGAAAAAGAACTAAACAAAATGGAGATAAGCATTCTATCAGATGCAGAGTTCAAAATACTGGTTATCAAGATGCTCAAGGAACTCATTGGGTACTTCAACTGCATAAAAATGACCCAGGCAGAAATGAAGGTTACACTAAGTGAAAAAAGAAAAATGTACAGGAAGTCAACAGTGGAGTGAATGAAGCAGAGACTCAAATCAATAACTTGAAACATAAGGAAGAAAAAAACATTCAATCAGAATAGCAAGAAGAAAATGAAACCAAAAAAAATGAGGATAGGGTAAGGAGCCTCTGAGACATCTTCAAACGTACTAACATTCGAATCATAGGGGTGCTGGAAGGAGAAGAGAAGGAGCAAGAAATTGAAAACTTACTTGAAAAAATAATGAAAGAAAATGTCCCTGATTTGGTGAAGGAAATAGACATTCAAGTCCAGGAAGCTCAGAGAGTCCCACACAAATGGGTGTTTGAGATGCGTGCAAGATGCAAGCAAGTGCGTGCGGCCTCCGCGGCCTGGCAGATCCGTACTTGCTCACATCACCACTCACTTAAGCAGCAGAGGAGACACAGAGTGAAGTTACAAAATACAGTCATCATGTAACTGGGAAATAACTGGTAGAAAGTGTTAGTAAGGGTTTCTAATCTGAGAGAGAGGGGAGGGGACTGGGAGGACGGGAGGGGGACAGGAAAAGAGGTGGGACAATAAAATGCAAACCTCCGGAAAATTGGGAGAGACAGCCATTCTTATCATGAGATCAGTTCATGTTTGGGTTAAATACGAGGGGTTACAGAATCTACACAAATCGGAAATGAAAATTAACAGGCCAGAGCAAAAATAATTTCTGGCATAAGAGTAGCTATTCCTATATTCTCAGCCTTTAGTCAACAGGAATCTTCAGAAAAACTAAAATGCCTCCAATAAATATCATTGTTGTACACTGAAAAATATTTTCTAAGGACAAAGTCTTTTTGTCCAGCACAGAATCTGCATGAATACCAAAGAACACGTGTTTTCTCCAAACCACACGTCTGCGTGCCCGTGGGCTCCAGGCCGGGGTGCCAGCTGGCCTGGGACATCGCCCTGCTTCGGAGTCCGGGAGGGCTGGGAGCCCGAGCGGGTGAGACTGCAGGACATGAAGCTCTGTCACGGCGCACTGTTAGCTCACCGCCAGCACCTATGGGATGTAGAGGCACGAAAGTCATGACCCCACATCCCTTAGAAAGAACTGCCGTGCCGAGGAAAAGAGGCACGAGAGTCCGGTCTCCAATGAGTCGAACAAACCTGGACAGCTGCTCTAGTGTGGCCGGGACTTACCCCTCCGGACACTGACCTGGAGGCACAAAGACACCCAGACAACCTGCAGAAGTCTGTGCAGGTGCCCGAGACCGGGCCTGCCAGGGAACCCTGCGCACGGACACAAAGGGCGCGGGGTCTAAAGATGACTGAGCAGCAGCAACTGGCAGCCTCTCCCCGGGCAGAGGGAGGAGTGGGGAAGTGTTTCTGCCCCGCCCCCACCTCCTGCCCCTTCCAAGCCCTCGCAGCACCAGGTGCTCCACCCAAAGGGCCCGCTGTCTGGAAGCCCTGGCACTGGAACAGATAAAAGCAGGAGCTTCACCCGCGTCCTCTCGTCACAGCGATCCAAAGTCAGCAGGGCTGCCCGCCCTGTTTCACAGGTAAAGAAACTAATGCTCCATGAGAAGTAATTTGCAGAGGTGCCCAGCACACAGCCCAGGAGTCAGAGGACTGCAGAGTAGGACCCAGCCCTCCTTCGCGGTGCTGGCGGGAAGGAGCCCCATGTCGCAGAGCCAAGAGCCGGCATGGCCCCCAGGCTCACCCGTGGTGATAGCACCTTCTCCCTTCTGCCTTCGCACCTGCACCCCTGCTCCAGGCTTGCCCCCCACCCAAACCGGACTCTTCTCTCCCTCCTCCTTCAGGGCCCTATTGTCTGTGGAGTAGGGGTTATCAGGGCTGAGGCAGTGTGGCTGAACTTGGCTGAGCCTAGATGGATGGCAGACTCATTCCTTCCTGCCACCCCCTCAGTAAGGACCACGGAGGGCCTGGGACTAGGAAAGCACAAGGCAGGCAAGGCCCCGACTGCATGTGGTGTCAATTCCAGGGGACAGCAGGAGGAGGGAGAGGAGATGGTTGTGCGTCCCAGTGTCAACGGATTTGGACAAGAAGAGTGAGGTTCCCTCCAGCCTCTTCCACGGTCATCTAAAGAACCAGGCTGAAGCAAATTACGCAAATTTATTGAAACCTTTCATCTGTAAAATGGGCTGATGCCCACCCACCCACATTGCTACTGTTGTCTCATCTCAATAAAGAAGTTGTACGTGAGAGGGAGATCATGAAGGTGAGAGAGGGAGGCCCCGCAGGTGAGAGGGAGGCCCTGCAGGTGGGAGAGGGAGGCCCTGCAGGTGGGAGAGGGAGGCCCTGCAGGTGGGAGAGGGAGGCCCTGCAGGTGAGAGAGGGAGGCCCTGCAGGTGGGAGAGGGAGGCCCTGCAGGTGAGAGAGGGAGGCCCTGCAGGTGAGGGGGAGGCCCTGCAGGTGGGAGAGGGAGGCCCTGCAGGTGAGAGAGGGAGGCCCTGCAGGTGAGAGAGGGAGGCCCTGCAGGTGAGAGAGGGAGGCCCTGCAGGTGAGGGGGAGGCCCTGCAGGTGGGAGAGGGAGGCCCTGCAGGTGAGAGAGGGAGGCCCTGCAGGTGAGAGAGGGAGGTTGTGCGGCTCATACACAGGGCTGTGACAATCACAACCTGACTTGCAGGCGTGGTGGGACAGGAACAGACAGAAAGGAAATGAAAAGCTGCTCTAGGGGTCGAGAGGACCAAGAACATCAAATGCCGACTCCTGCTGGAGATGGGGCTGGGGGAGACTGCAGTATTATCTCCCTAGAGCTAGGACTCAGTTTCACTGCAGTAACAACGGCTGTGGACAGGAAATCAATGTGTATTGTTACCTGCCTGGGAGAGGAAATCAGGGCCAATCCCTGGGCTGCTGCCGGGAAGTGATTTATCGGAAACAAAGGCAGACTCCTCGATGACAAGGGTGTCTGAAGGTGGCCCTGGGCGCTACTCTGGTCCTCGCTCAGTGCTGCAGAGAGCTGCTCAGTGACTCAGGGACAGCTGAGCACAGGCTCAGCCAGGTCCAGCCACACGAAAGAAAAAACATCCCAGGCAGGGCTGGCGACAACCTCTCTGTCAGTCCTGGGCCAGTGGCCCTCAGGCCCTAGAGTCCCAGAGTCTGGTTCAAACACCTTTCTACCAGAGTCAGGGGAGCGACTGGGCCCTGCGAACACCACAGGGGCCCCGGGCGGCTGCTGTGGTGGGTTCATAGCCACGGCTGAAATGTCAGTGGGGAAAGCCTGGCATCTGCCACTGTGCCTGTCATTCCTGCTTCCCGGACACACTCACACGGAGCAGGGCTCACAAAACAGACACATTCGGCAGAATATTTTATCTGGGTTTTCTCAACAGAGCGCACGCTACTTAGTTTTCATGATGTCATCTTTGGAAGGAAAACTCATCCCTCTGCTGAACTGCTTTTCGATCGGCCGGTGTTTGCTGACGGGAAGCATTTCCCGGGGAGAAATAGCACTCCGCTGTAGGCAGCCATGTCTGCGCCTCCTGATTCCAGAGCACCTGCTTGCTTAATCCCAGGGAGACCAACCAGACACCCAACATCACTCTGTCCCCGACACTGTCCCCGGAGCCTCAAACAAAACCAGGGAGGAGCTGCCGTCAAGGGGACGGCCAAGCAATGAGCCAGCTAGCAGGCGGCTGCAGGAGGGGCTGCCTCACACTGCCTGCTCCCCACACAGGCCTGCAGCCATGAGCCACAGCATCCGAGCTGCCCCTACTCCCGATGGCCACAATTCCTCGTCACCAAGTAAGAAAGAACGAGAACTCAAGGAGCTAAGATCACTGGGGCTGTGACGGCCCCCAGCCTTGCTGGAAGTCACACTAGGCGTGTGAACACGAGACGAGGCATCAGAAGCACCAGGGGTCAGCTGGCCACCACAGGCCAAAGGGCTGGCGTGTGGGTGGGGACAGGGACGGAGGTACATCCTATGTAAGCCTGGTCTGTAGTCAGGACCCTCCCCCTCCAGGAGGCGGCTCGACTGCACCCTTGAACCAAAAACTGAGACACAGGTTTGACAAAAAAGTGAAAAGACTTTTTTCATTTGTGAATTTATTTGAGATGCCTAAAGAGGCTTGAGGAATCATATGTTCATGAATCAATTTTATTACAAAAAAAATTTTATGCCCTGGTTGGTGTAGCTCAGTGGATTGAGCGCGGGCTGGGAACCAGAGGGTCCCGGTTCGATTCCCAGTCAGGGCACATGCCTGGGTTGCAGGCCAGGTCCCCAGTGGGGGCCATGTGAGAGGCAACCACACATTGCTGTTTCTCTCCCTCTCTGTCTCCCTCCCTTTCCCTCTCTCTGAAAATAAATAAATAAAATCTTTAAAAAAAATCTTAAAAAAAAAAATTTTATGAAGTCAGAAATCTGAGTGCCGTCCGCTCCTCTGCAGCCCCCCTTCCAGGTGCTGAGAGGGGCGGGGAGACAGACAGGTGGACAGGAATGGCACTGTGTCTAGGAAGATGCCAGGAGCCATGAAGAAACCAGGCTGCGGCGATGCGACCCGGGAGTGATAAGGACGATACTGGTCTTCCACCGCAGCCCTAACAAAGGGCCTCGGATGGAGCACCCACGCCACAGACGGTGGGCCCGCAGGTGCCGTGGGTCAGAAAACTGAGGCAGGTGCATCAGGCTGCGCTCCACCCCAGAGGCTCCAGGAAGCCCCGTCCCCTGCTCGTGCGTGGGGTGCTGGCAGTTCCCTCCCATGTCCCTGCCAAAGTCACTCCCAGCTTTCAGGGGCCCTAGAAAACCTTGGCCTGGGGTCCCTTCATCCAACCTCAACTGGTTAGCTTGGCCCCCTGGCTGACCCGGGATGGTTGCTAGGATACCTCTGTGACCTGTCTTACCACTGTGACCTGTGTCACTTCTGTGATCTGTTGCCACCTGATACCAAACAGTGCTGGGTTGGGACCTCTGCAGGGACTCCCCAGCAGTGTCAGGGAAGGGCTCCCCGAGACCCTGTCATACTTAAAGTCAGATTTGGCTGGTGAGATGGAGCTGGCCCCATGGAGAACTGGGGAAGCCACCACGAAAGCAACAGCAAGTGCCCCCAGTGGGGGAAAGCTGGCTGGCTGGGGTGCAGGGCAAGGGCGGGTGGGGAAAGGGCGCCGGGTAGGTAGGAGAGCACAGCCATGGAGGCTGTAGGCACAAGAATGGCATCATCTGATTTATATTTTTTAAAGATCACGCTATCATTTCACATTTAAAATGATACTTGAGATGTGTTTGAGAGCACAGGTCCAGTGGAGACAGATGAGGAGGGTGAGGCGTGCTTTAGGCATAGACGGTGGGCACGGCCCGTGGCCCGGAGGCAGGAGACGGGAAGACTGGAGGCCACAGCACAGGCCCCAAAGAGACCTGTGAGTGAGGGGACAGGGAAAGGACACAGAAGACCCGCCATGGGGGGAGGAGCAGAGGGGGACAGAGGACCAGCCATGGAGGGGGCAGGGCAGGGGGCTAGGGGACCCTCCATGGAGGGGGGCACAACAGGGGGGTGGGGGACCCTCCATGGAGGGGGCAGGGCAGGGGGACAGGGGACCTTCCATGGAGGGGTCAGGGCAAGTGAGCAGGGGGACGGGGGGACCCTCCATGGAGGGGGCAGGGCAGGGAGAGAGGGGACTCTATGAAAGGGGTAGGGCTGGAGGGAAAGGGGAGAAGGGACAGGTGACAAGGAGACCAGCCCCCTTCAAGGAAGGTCCCCTGTCCCCCCTTCCCTATACCTTTCCATGATCACCCTGTCCTTCCTGGGCTCTCCTATCCCCCTTCCTTGTCCCTCCTAAGGTCCACTGTCAGCCCTGCCCTGTCCCTTTCTCTGTCCCCTGTCCCCCTGCCTTCCCCTTCCATGGACAGTCCCCATTCCCTCCTGCTGGGGCTTCTGTTTCCCTGTCCCAGCCCCTCACTCACAGGCCTCTGAGGGGCCTGCACTGGGCCTCCGGCCTCCACCTCTCCTGCCTCCCGGCCATGTGCCCGTGCTCTGCACCTGAACCACACCTCACCCTCTCCATCTGTCCAAAGGGGCGATTTTCCACCGGTGTGCCCGGCCCCCGGGTGTGCCCGGCCCCCGGGTGTGCCGCTCCTGACTGCGGGCTGGGCACTGGCCTGTCCCCTTAGATTGCCAAATAAAAAACGACAACGTGGCTTCAAGTTGGAGCCTAGAGAAATGTCGGTTGGCCATTTCAGAACCTAGGAAATGTAATGGACAATTCGTTAGAAAGAAACACCTGAGAAAAAAGGAAAAAGCAGGAAAGAGAAATAAAAAAAGAAACGAAGAGGAAAAAATGACAGTAGCCTTGGAAAGACGGCAGTGCCCTGAACCAACAGTCAGGTGCACATGTTCCAGAAACTGCCGCCACACCGAGGTGTGCCTGCCGCGGCACACCTGTCGAAAATCGCAGGTCTGAATCCTGCGCCCTCAACACGCATCTCAAATATCATTTTAAATGTCAAATCGCCGAGTACTCTGGGGGGGGTGCGGGGGAGGGTAGAAGAGGGCACGGGGCGGGGGAGGACGGAAGGAGACTGGACTTGGGGAGGCGAACACACAGCACGGTGCACAGATGAGGCAGCGTGAGTTGTACTGCTAAAACCTGAATAATTGTATTAACAGTGTCACCCCCATGAGATAAATTACAAATAAGTAAAAGGCGGGGCCTTTGAGGGGGGAGCCCTCGTGAACGGGATGAACACCCTTTTTAAAGACACCCCTACTAGACTTGCTGGGGAGATCACTCTGCAAGTCAAAAATGTCTAACCACTACACGGGACACCTGACACTAATACTAAATGTCAGCTCTAATGGAAAGAAATTTAGATGATTAAAAATAAACAAACATATAACTCAGAGTGATCTTTAAAAAATATAAATCAGATCATGTCAGTCTCCTGTCTAAAAGCCTTGCTGGCTCCAGCAGCTGTCAATGGTGCAGACGGACTCACTGCCGGGACAGACTCGCACTGCTGGGAGAGGTGGCCTGTCTCTTCCTCCTGTGCCTCCGTCACTGTCCTGGTGGCATTTGGAGTGGTGCAGGCAGAACTGTGCTTCCCTGAGAGTGTGCTAAGCATTCACTCAGGCTGCTTCATTCTAGAGCGGGAGCAGACACAGAAAAAAAATTTAAAAAAAAAAACCACCTTAACGGTTCTGATAGCATTTTCAACCCACCCACCCTCCCACACACCCCAGCCGCCCCGCTCGCCCAGCCCTGGGGGAAAGGCTGGGAGGGGGCTGTCCAGGCAGCCAGTCAACGCGCATCTGGTCGGACGTCTGAACAGAACTGCAGTTCTCCGAGGAAGCAAATGGAGGGAGGCTTCTGCTAGGATCAGCCACACAGGAGGGGACCAACCTCTTCAGGACACGTGACGGAATCACAGCTGCATGACCCCGGGATGCTCTCGCCCCACCACCACATCCCAGGGACCCAGGAATCGCCCACAGCCGGAAGCAGCTCCCTGGCCTCTGAGAACCCCGGACCCTCTGCAGAGCCCTTCGGCTCGCACGACCGATCTCACACGACTACGGATCCTGGGCACCATAAGCGCTGGGATGTGGCCTGCTTTGACTTTTTAATTCCACTCTTACAAAGAAAGCCAGGCCTGGGCCCCACGTCCATCGCTGCTGCAGCTGCTGTGAGAAACAGCGTGGAGGTTCCTTGGGAAAACAACAACAACAAAATAAAAACCCAGAACGACCATGTGCTCCAGCAATGCCGCTTCTGGGTGTTGAAGCAAAGAACTGACGGCGGGTCTGGAAGAGACGCATGCGCGCCCCCTTCACAGCGGTGAAGACGAAGCAGAAACAACACAAGGGCTCCACTGCCAAGTGAAGGGGTAAACCCAACGTGGCGGATCGATAAAATGGAATATTATTCCTCCTGAAAGGGGGACCATCGCGAGAGATCCCGTATGGCAGAGGAGCAAGTGCATGTCACACTCACCTCCTTTCAGGACCAAACTGGAATTACAACGAAAATACAGAGCAAGTGACCAGAACAACGAGGTGAAGACCAGCTGAAGAGAAGTAACTAAGGATTTAAAGAGGCCGCTGCATTGAGACCGGTAGGAAGTGCAAAGACACGAAAAGGGGACAGACCGAGTCCTGTGGCTATTAGGTGATGGCCACTCCGTGCGCCTTCTCCCGTCTGTTCAGCACCTCCCCCCACAGGAGATACACTAGCGCCACCCTCCCAACTCCCATCCCAACTCCCAGCTGTCCTGCCCTGCTGAGCCTGGCCTCCCAGCAGAATCTTGGACTGACTAGGGCCCTCATAACCCACACAAGGAACATTCCTGGAGCACCCAACTCAGGTGATCAAGGAGACTGAGCCACTGAATCCCACAGGACACCCACAACATGAGGCCACCCTGCCGAGACTGGGAATCACAGCAGATCCACCTAATACACAGAAGCAAAGACAAAGGGGCAGCCAAAGTGGGGAGACAAGAAACACGCCCCAAATGAAAAACAGAAGAAATCTCCAGAAAAAAAGCGAAATGAAGTGGACGCAAGCACTCAGCCGGATACAGAGCCCAAAACAACGGTTACAAGGGCGCTCAAGGAACTGAGGGGAAGAATGGGTGAAATTCGTGAGACTTAAGCATGAAAAAGGACATAGAAGCAGTAAAAATAAACAAGTCAGAAGTGAAGACTGTAGCATCTGAAATGAGTATAGTAGAAGGAATAAACGGTTGGTTGGATGAAGCAGAGGATCGAATCAGCGATTTGCGAGACCAGGTAGCAAAAACCACACAATCAGAACAGAAAAAAAATTTAAATGAAGATAGTTTAAGAGACCTTTGGGACAACATGAAGGGTAACGGCACCCACATCGCAGTGGCAGCAGTGGAGGAAGAGAAGGAGCACAGGATGGAGAACCTAAGGAGGTGGTCATGACTAAACACTTCCCTCACCTGCCCTGGCTGGGTGCGCCAGCCAGTTGGAGCGTTGTCCAAAAAGCTTATGGGTTGGATCCCCAGGTGGGGCACATACAGGAGGCAACCAATCGGTGTTCCTCTTTCCCCATTCTTCTCTGTAAACATGTCCTTAGGTGAGGATTTAAAAAAAAAAGCCCTGGCTGGTGTGGCTCAGTGGGTTGAGTGCCGTCCTGTGAACCCAAAGGTCACTGGTTCGATTCCCAGTCAAGGCACATGCCTGGGTTGTGGGTCAGGTCTCCAGTTGGGGGCACACAAGAGGCAACTGATGGATGTATCTCTTGCACATCGATGTTTCTCTTCTTCTCTTCCTCTCTCTTCCCCTTGCTCTAAAAATAAACACATAAAATTTTTTTTAAAGTCCCTAATCTGGAGAAGGAAAAAGATATCCAAGGCCAAAAGCACAGAGAGTCCCAAACAAGTGAACCCAAAGAGGCCCACACCAAGACACATCATATTTAAGGTAACAAAGATTAAAGACTAAGAGAATCTTAAAAGTAGCAAGAGAAAGAGAGCTACCTATAGGGGAGCTCCCATAAGTCTGTCAGCTGATTTCTTAATAGAAACATTTCAGGCAAGAAGGGTTGGCCCAAAACAGTCAACGTGATGAAAAGCAAGGACCTCCAACTAAGACTATTCTCCCAGCAAGGCTATCATTTAAAACTGAGGGAGGCTTGCCTTGGCTGGGTAGCTCAGCTGGTTAGAGTGTCGTGCCAATACGCCAAGGTTGCAGGTTCGATCCCTGTTCAGGGCGCATACCAGAAGCAACCAATGAATGAATCAATAAATGGAACATTAAATTCTCTCTCTCTCTCTCCCTTCCTTTCTCTATCTAAGTCAATTTTTTAAAAAAAGAAGAGTCAGGACCAAAATAAAATCAGAAATGAGAGGACAAGTAACAACCAGCTCCGCAGAAATACAAAGCAGTGGAAGGAAAGTACAAACACTGACACACCAACACAGTGGCCCATCTGGACGAAATGGATAAAGTCCTGGAAACATGCCATCTTTCAAATTCAAGCAAGAAGAAGCAGAAATTCTGAACAGATCGATTACAATGAATAAGATTAAAGCAGTAACAAGAAACAAAAGTCCTGAACCAGATGGCTTCACAGGTGAATTTCACCAAACATTCAAAAAAAACTAACACCTGTCTTTCTTGAACTATTCCAAGAAACTCCAGAGGAGGGAAACTCCAGAGGATCTCCCAAGATCCTTTTACAAGGCTGGCATTGTGCTCATTCCAAAACCAGATAAAGATACAACAAAGAAAGAAAATGATAGGCAATATCCCTGATAAACATAGATGCTAAAATCCTCAGCAAAATTTTAGCAAGCCAGATCCAGCAATATGTTTAAGAGACTATACACCAGAAAATCAATTATAATACAATTATAAAAAAATATACCACAATCAAGTGGGCTTTACTATTCCAGGGATGCAAGGTTAGTACAATATCTGCAAATCAATAAATGCAATACACCATATATAGACAAAGTGAAAGATAAAAATCATATGATCCTATCAACATGAAGAAAAACCATTTGATAAAAGTCAGCACTCATTTATGATAAAGAACTCTCAGCAAAGTGGTAATAAAGGGAACACACCTCAACACAAAGGCCATTTATGACAACCTCATGACCAACATCATACTCCACGGGCAACAACTAAAAGCATTTCCCTTAAGATTGGGGCAGGGACGCCTGCTTTCGCCACCCTTATCCAACACAGTGCTGAGGGTCCTCGTGGCAGCAACCGGACAGGAGGAGAAAGGCACCCACACTGGAAAGGAGGAAGTAACACTGTCCCTGTCTGCAGGTTCTGTACATAGAGAGACCTTCGAGGCTTCACCAAATGCTCCTAGAACTGACGTATGGATCCGGTCAAGCAGCGGGACACAAAATAAGCACCCAGAAATCAGCTGCATTTTTATGCACCAACAATGAACTATCAGAAAGGGAAACTAAGAGAACAATCCCATTTACCGTTGCATTAAACAACAACAACAACTCGGAATAAACGGAACCGAGTATAGAAAAGGCCTTCTGGGCACCTCGGCTGGGTCGTGGCGGATGTCAAGGCACAGAGCCCGTGAGGACGCAACTCCAGGAGGCGCGATGATCCTGCGGAAGGCGGCACCATCGGTGGAACGTGTGCTCTTTAATTATCTGCAGATCGCAGCTGCAGAAACAATACTCATACTGTCAAAGGTAAGGGAGGATTAATAATTTTTCTTTGTACTTGGCAGAATGGTGCTCAAAATGAGGTAATAATGATACCTCATCTTCGTATGTGCTCTACTTCCACAGACGGCTCCAATTTATCCTTCAACTTGGCGAAGAGATGGGACAAGTAACGCTGGTGGGTGAAATCAACACAATCCATTCAGCGGGGGGTTAAACGAAGATGAGGGACAGGAAGTGACTCATCAAAAGTCCGACACTTACTCAGCGGGCGAGCCAGGGAGCGTCCAGTTGCCCCTCAGAGACTCTGCCCACGAGTGAAATACATTGAGTCGTCATCATGAACTTCCAGCGTCTGAACCCAGTGAAATCTACTTGGTCCTTGTGTCCCATGACGTGGGCCAGGGAGCCACCATGGCTCATCCTCTCCACACAGTGACTCGGGGACCCAGGGCCTCTCTGCTATGTGTTTCCATCAAGTGCCCCGAGGCCTGCTGTCCCTCCGCATTCAGCTGTCAAGGAGCACCGACCAGCAGTGTGCAGGACAGACGGACAGGTGGTGTCAGGAGCCACCGACGGCTGCTCCCGCCTCTGGCCAGACCTGAACTGCATGGTGAGAGGGGCTCGGACACGGTGCGTCGCGGCACCGGGATGGCACGCCCACCTTCCTGCCCCAGTGCATGTGCAGCCAATGCCATGCACCTTCTTCCGGAAGAGTAACCGAGACAAGAAGGAAATAAAAGTGTGCGATGCCAACCAACACAGACTTCAAAGGACTGTAAACAAAGACAACACTGCACTTACTTCCAAGAAAATCTACCTGCTGTTCACACTCACTTTCCTCCTCCTCTTTGTTCCTTTAAAGAAAGAAAACGTCATTCTGGAGCCACCAACATGGAGCAGGCCCACGGCCAGCCGTGCCCCCACTGACGACAACCATGAGCTCCAGACAGAACAGAGAAGCCGGTGTCCGCGGATTCTGGAACAAAGTAGCAGCAGGCAGACTGGGGACGGAAGTCAGGACTGGAAGAGTGACCAGCATGGCAGTGACCTGGTGGGTCCCCTCCTGGATCTCAGCTCTGTCCTGAAGGCAGTGAGTCTCAGCACAGCGCCCCAGGCAGGCCAGGAAGGGCACAGACAGGACTGGAGCCAGAGTGGGGGGCTGCTGGGGAGCCTTCCCTCTCCTCCCTCCTGGCCCTGCTGCTGCCCTGAAGGTGCAGCCGTGGCCGAGGCGGAAGCTCCTAAAATGCCGAGGAAAAATCCCGTTTCTGGTGAGGACCTGGGAAAATGGGTCCAGTGCTGCACAATTTGGGGGTATCCTGCTTATTTTTTCTGTTTTTCCTCTCGCCGGTCAGCCCTGAAAACCACCCAGTTATGTGACGTATCCACGCAGCGCATGGGGGGAGGGGAATCGAAGATTCTGAGAGAAACCAGAGCTTCCAGCTGAAGGACAGGGAAGGTGGCAGCGAGTCCAGAGAGGACGCGCTGACGGTGAGCTGGCGCCGCAGAGAGTGCAGCCCGGAGGCCACCTCGGGCTCTGTGCCACGCCGGTGCTGAGGTCACCCCCGTAGGCGCGAGACAGAACTCACAGACTTAAACAGGGTATGACCCTCTGCCACACAGTGGTGGGGAGACAGACTACAGAACCCCGTTTAGTAAGAAGAAAGGGCAGCACATCCTTGGGCAGCTTCACCCGCAGTTTGGAGGGAGGATGTGATGAATCTGCACAGGCACAGAGGTCGAGTGGAAGAAGGCCCGAGCCCCGGAGCCCCAGGCTGCAGACCTGCCCTGCCCTGGATTTTAGTTTCCAGAACAAGCTCATTTTTGCAAATAAATCAATTTTTCTTTGGCATTTTCAGTTTTTCCTGTTTCCTGTGTTACGGACTACCTTTCTTGTCTGAAAGGTAAACATAAGCACGTGAGGAGCAGCTCTCAGCCCGTCTGCCGGGGTCGGGAGGTGCTGATTCAGCGTAAGAACTGGCAAGTGCACAGGCCGGCCGACCTCAGTGCCCAGGGAGGCCGGGCTCGGTTTTGTGCCCCTAAGTGGGTGCACCTGGCGGGGTCGGCCTGTGCCTGCCGACGGCCCCCCAGTCCTCCCGGTTCTGATGGGAAATGCAGAGACACTGTGACCAAGTCCATGTCCCTGCAATACAATCAATGTGTGGTACCTGATTTTAAGTCACATAGGCTACACTTAACTTGTCAACTTTGAGGGGAGGCAGTGGGTGTGGGCACCAGGCCTCCACCGGGAACTGCCCCCAAACGCCCGGAATGCCATGCCTTCCATGACACATGGGACCAGGGCATGGGAACTAACGCCTGCGCATCTGTATGGTCCCTTTTCTCCCCTTCCTCCCAGTCACCTGCTGTGTGTTGTGACTAGTTTACAGACCACCACACTTGCCTGGAGGTGGGCAGGAATGAGAGACAGAGAAAGAGAAGAGGGGGGTGTCCACCCTCTCCTGGAGCGCTGAACAACTGAGAATTTGCTGGGGGGGAGACCAGAACTTCCTGCCAGAGCCCACTGTATCTGAGGCATTTGGAGCACGGCATATGCAAACACCGGTGCGCACGGAAACCTTTGACTCCTCTGAGGTTTGCTGGCCTCTGCTGCCCTCCGGGAGGCCCCTACTGTGGGCAATGGGTCACTGGGTGAGTAAAGCCATTACTGGCCTGTGGGGGTAGGAAGTGCCAGACAAAATTAGCTCACATTCAAGGAGAAATAATAACCACCCTCACAGGGGTGTCCTGGAAGTCAGCCGGCCTCTGACTATGCACAGGCCTCACTTGAGAACATTTACTATTATCTCCTCAGAGGAATTCCTTTGACTTTATCACTTACCCCGCCTGCTGTCAGCTGACCAGAGAAATACGACCCATCGTCACCGTGGGGCACCTCCCTGGTGACACTAGGGTGGGAGCCGAACATGATGAGTTGCAGGGGCCGGCAGGAGGCAGCCCCCTGGCACCGGGCGGCCGCGGGAGTGAGGGACTAAATGCTTTTCCTGAACAGACAGACCCTCCATCCTGCCCAACGCCGCCCCGATGTCCTTCACCGCAGTCGCTGAATTCATCGCTGCCGGCAGCATGAGTGGACTGCAGCTCACAGTGTGGTGCGAAGTCGGCCGAACTTCACTCCGTCCATCCCGCTCTGCTCTGCAGATTCACATCTATTCCTCAGCGGGCTCCAAGGCAGCAAATCAGAATTCTTTCTTTTTAACAAGAAAAAAAAATTAGTTTACCCACAGAAGGAAAGAGAATAAATGAGAATTCTGTTTTACCTCCAAAGGGAGAGACAAGGGGGACGGTACTGATTTACATACAAGAACAGTCTGCATTGTGCAGGGTGCAGGTTTTGTGATTATAATTTTAAAGTTAGGAAAAGCTTTGGCCACTGGGATGGCCATGGGCCAGGTGCTCGGCCGATGGAAATCTCCAGAGCATTCCCTCGGCTGCCCTGCATGAGTTCCTGATTTCAGTAAATTACAAAACAGATGAACATACCTAAAGTCGATGTTTTATTGAACCTCCTTTATTTGCTTTTTTCAATCTTGGTCATAATCACCAACATCAATTACCAACGTTTTGCGGATGGGAGCAGGAGGTGCTAGGGTGCAATGCTGTCTCAGGAAAATGGAATTCAGACGCATTTTTATTATAACAAAAGTAATTGGGGTGAGTGTCTTCTTGGGTTGCTTAGCTGGGTCTGGTCTCTGAGTCTCTCTCCCCAGCTCACACATCTGCCCTCATCTCTTCTTTCACTCCACCCCTCTCTGATTTCCTCTTTCATTGCACAAAACCCACACAGGCTGACCCATTTTCAATCGGTAGTACAACAGCCCTCCGGCTGGTCCTGTTTCCCCCCGGCAACCTGAACAGGTAACAGCGCTCCCCGCACCTGTGCCCTGTGCTTGGCGGGCACACACAGACCCTCTCGTGCCTCCTTGGCTGTCACGGACACACCTCAGCTCCTCCACGTCACCTGTGTCCAAGACCCCCTCAGCCTCCTCCACCCTCCAGCTGCACCTTGCAAGCAGCACCGCTCAACGGGGCCCCTACCACTGCCCGACACGGCCTTCGCCGCTCCCAGCGCCAGACTCTCTGGGTGGCCTCAGCTGCCTCTTTGCCAATCGCCACCGTTCACCGCTCTTGGAACCCTCATGCCTTACCCCTATTTTAACTCTAGTTGGGATTGAACCAGTCGTGCACCAGTCTGTATGCCTCGTCTGGTCTCAAAGAAAAGCCAGAGCCAGCAAAGTGATAAGACCAGATTTTTTTCAGGAATACAATAGGAGAAAAGAGACAGGACCAAGGTCAGCTCCCAGTGCAGGTGGGCCGGTGGGAACTTCCAGGGAGGAGCAGGTGGAGTCAGTGGATGCAAAATCACCAGGAAAACGTCGGGGTCGGGGAGACCGGGCTAAAGCAGCCCAGCAGGACGCTTCAGAGGGCAAGCCAGTGGGGTCAGACCTCACGGGGGTCGGGTGAGGAACCTGCGGTCACACAGGGAGGGCGAGTGAGTCCAGCTAAACCACCTCAGCGGGACACCTGCTGAGACAGGAGAGTGCAGACAGACACGGAGCCCCAAGGTGGAGGCCTTGTTGAGAAGTTCAGGGGAGCCTGCGTGGACTCTGGTCAAGGAGAGAATCCGTCACCAGGCTGTGCGCTCCCTAAGGACCGACACGATGTCACACTCTGCAGCACCCGCCCCCCAAGCCAAGCCCAGGGCCTGGCACAGGTGGCCCCCCCTAAGTCCGTGAGAGCAGGCTGTGGGGCGTGAGGTGCGGGCTCTGTCCCTCGGCCCAACCACGGTCCATTTCGCGTCTCCAGCGGGACAGGCCGGGGCCCTTCTCCCTCTCCAGGGCCCTCAGGCGGCTCGGTAGCTGGGAGTCCCAGGCTGCAGGCCCTCCCGACGCTGGCCAAGGTGAGGGAGTGACCGTGAGAACTCACCGCCACCCCGGTCAGGAAGAATGAAGCCAGGACACGTGTGGGGAAAGCAGAAACTGGAGGGGAACCGTGCAGAGGAGCCCTGCGGGGTCAGCCAGAGAGGTTTCGCGAGAACGCACGAAGGCACAGAAAATCGTGCCTAATTGCGCCCACGCGGGCCTGCGGCCCCTCGCTCTGTGGGGGCCCCTCCACCTCCAGCACGTGTGGCTCCATGCACAAGTCAACGCCGGCCCATCACAGCAAAAACCCGGAGCGAGCCCTCAGCAGTTCGCGTTCCACGCGGACACGGACTCTGCTCCTGCAGCAGGCAGGGTCGTCCTCATGACACTTTGTGGGAAGCCAGTCGGAGTTGATTTGATGACATGCGTGCGACCCAGAAAGCTCCAGGTGTCTGTCCTGCAGCAAGTCTGGGGCAATCACGGTCCCTGTCAGGGAAAGCTGGACATTACCTGGCAACAACCCCCACCCCCACCGGTAGCACAGGCTCCGGGGTTCCCAGGGGCTTTCCCCATGGCGCCCCAGGCCATGGTAACAAAGGCAGGGGTAAGCGCAATGACATCACAGCCAACCCTTGAAGAACGTGAGTTTGAACTTTGTCGCTAATTTTTCCCAATGAATACCTGTAACCCTTTTTGATCGGAGCTGGGAGTCCATGGATAAGGAAGCCCACTGCCTGCAGTGAGCTCCGCATTGTGCGCAGGGACCTTAACGGCCATGGACTCAGTATCCACAGGAGGCCCTGAAACCAGCGCCTTCCAGACACTGAGGGGCACCTGGAGACTCGGGGGGGCTGGAAATCATACGTGAATCTCCTATTGCCAGGGAGGCCGGCACCCCAGCCCCAGCAGGCTCCGGGGTCAACTGCACTCAAGGTAACAACCTGTCAAACCGCTGGCATTCCCTGAGCTTCTGCGTGGGCCAGCCCTGTTCTCCTCCCATAAGTTACAACAGTGAGCCCGAGAGCACCCTCGTGCACGCAGATTCCATGGTCGCTACTGCGCGAATGAGGAAACAGGCACACAGAGGGTGAGTCGCTTGCCAAAAGGCAGACAGAAACCCCAAGCCCAGCTGTGACTCGGGCCCCAAGGGCTCTCTAAATGGCAGGGTCGGGGTCGAACTGGACCCCCACCGTGACCCTGCTGGGGAGGCGGAGCAAATTCTCTCTGCAGATTCCCAGGAAGAAACTTGCTCAGAGAAGCTCCACAATGAGGACGAACCCACTTCTCTTTCTCCTGGATGCCTGCCCCTCTGGTGGTGTGGGTGCTGGGACGCTTCCGTCCTGCAGGGAGCCACCCTGTGGACTGCGCCTTTCTGAACTGGCATTTGTCTCATGCACAAGGAGGGAGGTTTAACGATACGGATTTTGGCCCTGGCTGGTGTGGCTCAGTGGATTGAGCGCGGGCTGGGAACCAAAGGGTCGCCAGTTCAATTCCCAGTCAGGGCACATGCCTGGGTTGCGGGCCAGGTCTCCGGTGGGGGGGCACATGAGAGGCAACCACACAGTGGTGTTTCTCTCCCTCTCTGTCTCCCTCTCCCCCAACAATAAATAAATAAATAAGGATAAAGATAAAGATTTTGCATGATGGCAAATGGGTGCCATATAGAACAATCTCTCTGAAGGCTGCTCTGGCCACTGGGTGGAGACAGTCTGAAGGAAAAGTTCTGAGAGCTTGCGAGGAGGGTGGCTGGCTCAGCAGCACCCCGCAGTTTGCTTCCTGTGCCTCCAGGACACTCAGCATGTGTCACTGTCTTTGGCAGTGATTTAAGTGGCCAGGCTCCTGTCCAGATCCCCACAGGTGAGCCTCAGGGTACCTGTGATGGACCCCACCTGTGCTGCAACATCCCTTCTGGAACCACAACATGCTCTTGGCCCCCTTGAACTTTTAAGGGCCAGCTCCATCTCCTCAACTCCCCGCAGTTTCCGCTGAGACGGGGTCTGCACGGACTTCAGGGAGCACCCACGTCCACCAGGGTCCTGCACAGCGGTTAAACTTGTGTTAATCACCCAGGGCCTAGGCTCCAAGGTCAGCCCTCCATCCTTCCAGGTGCCTTTGCTGTAGGGGCAGGAGGAGCCGGAAGGAGGGGCAGAGACCTCAGGCTCCCTTCTCCAGCTCCACCCGCCAGATGCCCCGGGAGGTTCTGGGGTCCCCAGACTCAGGTTCTAACTCCTGGATGTGAACGTCCTAACTGACATTCTCCTTCGCTGTTTTAAACAAACACATTGAATCACTGAACTGAGCCCTTCCAGAGAGGACAAGGTTTTATTGGCTTTATACCCTAGTACTTAGCATAGCACCTGAAGCTCAATACACATTTGCTGAAGGAATAGCTTCAAAACTACTTGTCCATAACCCTGTGGGACAGGTCACACATGCTCCATAAAACTTATCCTGTAACATTTCGGTAGAGTCTGTTAAACATTTCTTAGTTAACTATCCTATCACCCATCTAAAGCCTCAGCTAAAAACAAAGATTGCTCAACACACATTACATATACGGGGCGCATGATTTATTACATACAGAGGGCACGTGATTTATCACACAGTATCTGCCCAAATCCGTAGCAGCGGGCACTGACTATATCATTCCCTAATACGAATCAAAACATTACAGAGTAGAGGTGTTTCTTTTTTAATGTCCAAAATAAAGGGAACACTATGTACATCAAGTGCCTCCACGTAAAATATTAGGTAAAATTAAGTATCACTTCATTTTTAAAACTGTTAGAATATGAATTTTAGGACTGAAACTCTCTGTATGTAATCTGCCTAATTTCAGGGTGGACCAAAACCTACATATGAGTATTTAGGCTTCACAAACCATCTGAGTTAAGTAACATTTACTATATTTATTAAACTTCGAAGGCAGAAGATGTAGCCACGTTTTAATGTTTACAAAGAAGTTGATTTTTACTCAAAGAAAACTGGCTTCACATGAAGTTTTTCATACCTGGGAAGTTACTTGTTCAGTTTGAATAAAAGTGGCACAGGGCAACTCCTCTGTATTTCTGAGTCTATGAAACAAATATTTATACAAAATACAAAGAACATACGATTGATGTTTTAAAAAAGATAATGCTAAATTTACTATTTTAGATATACTCTTTCTGTCTAAAAGTCTGTAAAATCACCTTCAATTACTAACCTGTTCCTCACCCACAATATGGTCTACGAAAATCACAATTGGATTAGAGTCTGAGGTTTAAAAAGAAAAAGTACATTTACTAAGGTTTTTTTTTTCCAGCTTCTTAGCCAATCCCTAGTCAATTATAGTCCAGATTTTTTTCTTAACAGAACCTGCACTCATCATTATAATTAAAAAAGAATAGTCTAACGTTAAAATAATAGTGGAACCACTGGTTTACTTTGAGTTCAACAGCTTTCCCATTTTGTTATTAAAGATAATTTTTTAAATGTGTTTGTGTGATTACGTGCCTCAATCCACAAATCCACTACTGCAGCCCACTGTTGGACACATACAGAGATTCAAAGAAGGAAATGACCCCAGCTAATTCCCTTCTCAATATTTTTAAAACAATGTTTCCGCATTAAGAGAGTGTACCCATTACAAATTCTACCAATAGTTACTACTTACCTAGCCCCTGCTATGGACAGGCACGGTGCTGGTCACTTCGCCTATATCATTGCATTTACTCCTCAGAGAAACTCTGTAAGAAAGATATTATTTCCACTTAATAGACGAGAAAACAAAGACAAAAGAGGATACAAGGCTGCAACGGGGTGGGTGGGGGGGGAGCCTGGGGGCAAACCCAGAGTTGTTTGACTTCGAAGTTCATGCTCATTGTATTAAGCTACACTGTTTCGAGTTCCTCAAAGATTTACTAGTTTTGTTTAGGTTTCCCAAGCAGAACTATTTCTCTGCAACCAATACAATTGTTTGTAGTAATAGTCTATCTACACCATAAATTCATTCAGGCTTAGCAAAAAGATAGGATTTACAAGGAGAATCCAACTCTTGTATCAAGGGACTACCAGAAAATGTAGTTAACTCAGCAGATAGGCACTCAGGCTGATCTTTTCCGTATCGCACAAAGGTTCTAATATGGACATTTAGCCCCAAGTTTTTCCGTACTAATTTTACTGGTATTAGATACACTTTCCACGCTCCTATGCTTATTGAAACATAGTCACCTCGAGCCAAAAAAAAAAAAAAAGAAAAAGAAAAATCATCGTACAAAAAAAGCCAAATAGGTAAATATATTTATGCTCCTAAGCAACATTCACCTCCTTCCCTCCAAATCTCACTCATGCCGTTGCTCCATCAGCGCAAGGAGTCACGTGACGCCTATTCCCCCAACGAGGGAGCGGGGTTTGAAAACGCCCCGCGCCCGCAGCCGCTGGACCGCAGCCGCTGGACAGCTGGCCCCGAGTGAGGAAGGAGTCCAGCGGCCGGCTGCACGGCCGCGGAGGTGCTGCCACGTCTCTTTAGAGCAGTTCCAAACTCGCCCCGAGAAGGACAAGCCCCGCCAGCGACGACTGAGTCAGGGCAACTCCGGGCGTAAACAGTGATGGGATTCTTTCCCTCTTACTTCTTCCCTAACCAACCGAACCACCGCACTTCAATAGTCCTCCTCGCGCGCAGTCGCACTGAATAAACACCGCGTTGTGTTGGGTTCCCGGGGCGATTTCCCTCCCCGCCCAGGTGTCCACTCCCGGGGCCTGGAATAAGTTCCGTCCCTGCCCAGCACCCCCCCCCCCGGCCCCCGTTTGTCAAGGCGGTTAACTCTGCGCACTGCAGATCCCTCTGGCCCCCCACCGCCCGCCTGGGACCTGGGAAAGCAGAGGCCCCCGCTTAATAAACGGGGCGCTGCTGGCGATCGGCGGGACTCTGTCCCCAGCGCCCAGCGGTCAGCGCAGCAGCCACCAGCGAACCGATCTCCGTCCCAGGGAACGAGTGAAGCCCGCCCCGCTGACAGCGGACAAGCTGCGCGCAAAGTCCAGAAGGATCCTGCCCATTCTCCCGGGACCAACGACGAGCTCGCCCAGTCCCGCCCTTCGGGACGGCCGGCCGGCTGGAGTTAACCCTCCGGCCGCCGCCACCGAGCAAGCCCCGGGGAAATCCCAATCCCCCAAGCACTTCGAATGCGGGACAAGCCCAAGTTCCCGAGCCCGGGGCGGGGTTCTGGGAAAACCAAAAGGAATGAACCCTTCAGCTGCCGACTGCAGCCACCGACACGCGGGACCCTCCATGTAGGGCCCCGGGGAGCGCACAGCCCCGCGCGCCCCCGCTCTGCTCCGGCCCCGCAACCCTTGGCCACAGGGAGGCCTTGGCGGGGCGGGGCGGGCGGCTGCGCCGGGCTGGAGCCGGGGCACTCGCCCGGTGACACCAGACACCGATGAGGGCGGTCTGGCCCAGTCCTAGCCCCACCTCCTCCTTCCAGAAGAGCCAGCGGCTCCAGTCCAGCAGGCGCCAGAGGACGCCAGCATGAAGGCTGCCCAGCAGCGGTTTCCCCACCAGCTGGCCTGGCCCCGACACGCCCCGGCTCCTCGGGCGCCACGCCAGCAGACGCCGGCAAAAAGCGGCGCCTGCAGCCAGCAGCCCGAGGGGACCCCAGGACGCGCCCTTTCCAGGCTGTCCCGCCACCCGGCTCTGCGGGAAAGAGCGGGAGGCCCCGCGTGCCAGGTGCGCCTGCCGCCTGCCGCCTGCAGCGCCACCTGCTGGGGCTTCGGCGAAGGACCGAGTGCCAGTGGGTCGCCCGGGCTCCTTTCTACCAGGCCCTCCTGCGCTCTTTAGTGTTAGTTACCTCATCCTTCCCACCCGTGTTTATTGACAGTCTACTCCGTGCAGAGAGACTTCAAGACTGGGCAGGAGGGGAGGCGGGGGAGAGTTTGGCATAAATATCCTTGTTCTGCATTTGTGGTAATAGCAAAAGATGGAAACCACAAGTGTTCATGAATAGGGGGTTGATTAAGTCAACTACGTAGTATGTCCCCCCAAAACACTACAATGCACTATAACAAAGATGAAGTTCTCTATAAAATGATATGGAATAATGTCCAGGAAATATTTTCAAGGAAAAAAATGCAAGGTGCAGCCTATGTATATAATGATATTTTTGGTGTAAGTAGGAAAATAAGACTATACGTGTACATATATCCACATATGTATTATATTTGCATAAAGAAATACTGAAAGACTAATAAAAATAGTTTGTTATGGAGGTAGCAAAGACTGGATAGCCAGAGGCAGGAATGGAAATGAGACTTCTTTAGATACCTTTTAATATCATTTTGACTTTCAACCATGTAAATGATTGCCTGTTCAAAAGTTTAACCTAATTTAAAAGTAAAAAAAAAATCTGCAAGACTTTCAAATTTTTAAAAAATCCCTGCTCCTAGAAGTTTACATTCTAGTGAGGGTACATGTCATATAATAAACAAATAAAAGACATACTGCCTTGCCCTGGCTGCTGTGGCTCAGTGGAATTGAACCAAAGGGTTGCTGGTTCGATTCCCAGTCAGGGCACATGCCTGGGTTGCAGGCTGGGTCCCCAGTAGGTGGCGCACAAGAGACAACCACACATTGATGTTTCTCTCCCTCTCTTCCTCCCTTTCCCTCTCTTTAAAAATAAATAAAAACAAAATCTTTGTTAAAAAAGAAAATATATACTACCTTTATGGGTTGGCTTGTGCAACCCCTCCCTCCCAAAAAGAAAGAAATGTTGTAGTCCTAATCCCAGTACCTCTGAATGTGACCTTGTTCAGAAATAGGGCCATTGCAGATGTAATCAGTCAGGGTGGTCATACTGGAGTAGGCTGGGCCCTCGATCCAAAATGACTGGTGTCCTTGTAAGAAGCAGAGAAGAGATACAGACTCAGGAGGGGAGAGGACAGAGCCGTTCTGGGGGGATTTGCCAGCATGCTGCCGGGAACTGGGGGAGAGGCATAGAACAGGCTCTCTCAGAGCCTCAGAAGGAACGGACTCACCAACACCTTGATCTTGGACGTCCAGCCTCCAGGACTCTGAAACAATACGTTTGTAAGGCTCTAAGCTACCCAGCCTGTGGGCCTTGGTTACAGTAGCCCTAGCAAACAAATACAGAGGGAAGGAGCAGAGTAGTGAAGAGGGAAGAGGCCACTGTATTAGTTTAAGGGAGTGATGTCAGAGGCTGGGACTGATGACCTTATGGGCACGTAGGCGTCAGCTGTCACTGAGCTTCCATTCAAATGGGGAAGGCAGACAATTAAAAGTAAACAAATAAATAACCTAATTGTACAATGAGAGGTTGAATATCCCTCAACCTTTACAGTTATCACAATTCCTTCACCTCTGCAATCATTGGTTAACAGAAAAGTCACGTCTCACCTAAATTCTAGTTTCCCATGTAAAACACTTTATAAGTGATTTCTTATCATAAAAGCACAATTTGTAAAAATTCAAACAATACAGAGTTATGATAAGGACAAGGTCATCTATCTCTTGGCACCTGCAATCCCTATCTCTGAAGTAACCCGATATAATAGTTTACTCTTTTTTGATCAAATATACACATATTCACATTATGGGATGGGGAGTTTTCACACATATACAAAAATAAGAAAATGTTGTAGGAATTATTCTACAGCTTGCTTTTTCACTTACTTACAGTTAAAGATATTTTATTAAAAATAAAGGTAAGAGCCCTGGCTAGTGTGGCTCAGTGGATTGAGTATCATCCAGCAAACGAAGGTCACCAGTTCGATTCCCAGTCAGGGCACATGCCTGGGTTGTGGGCCAGGTCCCTGGTTGGGGGCATGTGAGAGGCAACCTATCCAAGCTTCTCTCGATGTTTCTCTCCCTCTCCTTCTCTCTCCTTTCCCCTCTTTCTAAAAATAAATAAAATCTTTTTTTAAAAAAGAATCATTTAAAAAATGAAGGCAAGAAATACTCAAAACTCCTCTATTTTCTAATTATCTTACTACTAGTTCTCTAATAATGTTTACTATTATCTACGAAGCTATTCCTACGTTAGCTTCTCGAAGCTATTTCTGTGTATGGTGTCTGTAGGGCAGAAACCCCGGGCGATGGAGAGCCGCCGACCATCTCTCCCCAGCCCAGGGCTTGCCGGCACTGCACTGGCAGCTTGAAACTGACCACTGTGGGAACACAAACACCAGGGAAACTGGCAAACACTGCGAATCAGCAACCCCTTCCCCAGGAGCCGGTTGTTACCCTTTACCAGCACACCACTGACAATACCTAATTCAGAGCACTAGGATGAGGATTAAAGGAAGTAGTATTACCGTATTTTTCAGGCTATAAGACGCAATCCTTTCCCCCAAATTTGGGAGGGAAATGGGGGTGCGTCTTATAGTCCGGATGTAGCTGAATTATAGTCTGAATATTATTTATGTTATTACATATTTTACCACATTTTTTGCCTCAAAAATTTTTTTTCCTATTTTCCTCCTCTAAAACCTAGGTGCGTCTTATGGGCTGAAAAATGCAGTAAATTAGATGAAGCAAGGCAATGAAAGGCAGGATGATATACTTACTGCATACAGCCCACACAGCTAGAACAATGGACTCTGACACCAGCTCCTCTTCCTATCAGCTGTGTGAGGTGTGCAAGTTGCTTAACCTCTCTGGGCCTCCATCTGTAAAGGGAATGAAAACTGTGAGGAGTAATGCATGAGTCCACACGAATCCCCTATCATCATAGCGCCTGGGGCAGCGTTGCCATTCCGTGAGTGCTCCTTATTATTTCAGGAACACGGCGATGCCGGTTCACGAGTGGGGGCTCCGTTTCTCATCTGCGAAACCGGGGTGAGGATACCACCCTCACGTGATGTTTTAACTGAGGAAGCTTTTTCTGCTGGAGTCGGTCCAGCAGTGTACCAAGTCCAGGGGACGCCCTCTTCCCTGAAACTTTGTCTACAATAAGTTAAACAAACGGGAACATGGGGCCATCTGCTCAGACACCAGGACTCATTCACAGGTCGTGTGTGAGGTCGGGAGTCCCAGAGTCCTGGGAAGGTGGGTGGCGCGGGCCGGAGCCACAGACGAGACCCAGGCCGCTGTGCAGAAAGACAGAAAGAGGACAGACAGGATAGACAGGAGAGAATTCTGTGGCGTCAGAGAGGGCTGCATCCTAGAAGGCCATTTCAGTGTGAGCTATCATCAGAAAACCGAGATCCAGAGAAGGAAATATCACAGCGAGGAACCTGGCTGTAACTTGTAATCTCCTTCAGGACAGGGGCCATTTCGGCTTCAATCAGCAAAGCCATTTTGAATAAATGAGTGAGTCAGTCAGTATGGGGACCCTGAAATCTCGTTTTTTGGCCTCGTGTTTGGCTCTGTATTTGGCAATCCTGTCAGGGTTGGCTTTGCCTAACGGGATCATAGTTTTGGACAAAGAAGGAAATGCATGTGACATCTTCCATATGTTCCCACAGGCCTGGTCATCAGCCTCAGAGCCTCTTAAAATGACAGCACCTGGGCCCTATCCACAGGACACCTCTGCATTCCGGCCAAGTCAGTTACAGAGCCAGGGTTTTCCATGAGGTCACCGGTTTGCCCATTGCCACTTAGAATGTCCGAGCTGCAGCTGCAGAGGTGTCCCTGACTCGGGGGGCCCAGCCGGACAGAGCCAACCCTGGCCCCGCGCCCCGCACGGCTGCACCAGGGCTGCCCTGTGGGAGGTCACCAACGGCTTCTCGCTGCTAAATCAAAAGACCTTTGGGGGCATCATTCCCCTCAGCTTCTCTTTTGCATCACATTTACCATGTCCCCTCCTGGAAAAACACTTTTTGATTTCCAGGGGATTGATTATATGACCCCATTTTCCTCTGATGCTTCAGTAACTGACCAGTTTCTCCAACCGCAGGTCTTGTCTTCTGTTTGCTAAGCATGGGCGCTGGCCAGGGGGCAGCTCCAGGCACTCTGCGCTCAGCTCCGTGGACACAACCCTCTGGCGGCTCCTGGCTTTTCATGCCTCTGCAGGGCATGAGGAGGCTCTACAGTTACAAATGACCTTTGCCTGACCTCGCACCTCGTCCTGGGCATCCCCCCACCCCCGGGTCTCCATCCTGCCATCTGACACAGAGCATGTCCTAAGCTAAACATAGTCCCCCTTCCCCATGAGTCCTCCTCTAAGACGCTCCTGTTCCTCCACCTACGCAGGTCCTGGACACGCCATTAAAAAGTAAGTCATCGCTGCATTCAATTATATCAACACTGGGCCCATCAAAGCACCGTTCACAGTACGTAAGAGATACATATACATATACATATATACCCTAATTTGGTTAGTATGAAAACACTTTGAGGAGGAGATAAGTGTTCTTGTTTCTGTTCTACTAAACCCGAACATCCGCGCCCAGAGAAGGTGAGGATGGGACCAAGGACACCGACCGAATCGGTGACCAGCTTGGAGCCTTTCCCGTGCTCTCTGCAGCACCCTAGAAGAGTCGTCGCAGGTGCCCTCTGGCCAGTGAGCCCTCCCCCAGCTAGAGTCTAAAGAAAGCGTGCCTGGGTGTCTCACATGAAGACGGGAGACGATGGGCCACGTTGCTCAGTCCACTGCTGTGCTAGTAAGTGAAAGCCGACTTCCTGTCCCATCCACTGGAACCCTCATTGTCCAGCGAGGGCTCCCCACACGCAACACCCACTCTTTACAGAGTCACATGTCTCTTGACTACTTGGCTGGGGTCACTGTCTCCTTGTCCCTTTCACAGAAAAAGAAATTCCTCTTGAGCCCCTGAGCACCGCCCCCTCCACCGTTGCTCCCTGTTCACAGCCTGTCCAAACTTGTCTCCAAGGAGTGGCCCAGATGCCGCCTTGTATAATTCTAGCCTGGATTTCATGCTGCTGCTGCGGAACCAAAAGAACGTTCCTTATTCCACCTTCCCACTGGCCTTTCACACTGTCATTTTCCAGCTCTGCCTTTTTCTTTCCCCCCTCTTTTGGACAGGGAGTCCAGTGATGCAGCAGGAGGTTTGTGGAGTGCTGTGGGCGCTCGCCCTCCCTGAGGGGTCCCAGGCATGTCCCTTAGCTTGCAGGACCTCAGTTTGCACCCTGCCACGAAACCGGAGATATTAGCTGCATTTCCCATAATGTAAAGTCCAAACAAGTGGTGGTATTATTGTTCTTATTATTGTCCATTGTCACCTGTGAGGTGGAGGTAACAGAACTTCGGGCTCCTGGTCACCTATGACCCAGGGCTTGCCTGCTTTGCTGTTAGTGCTTATTTAAAACTTCAGGAGCAATATCATCAAAGAGCTTTTAAAAGATGGCTGCTTCCCCAGGACATGGATAAGGAATAGCTAACTCCAGAGCTCAGCACCATCGCCACTAAGTGGTTTCCCACATTTACGTCATGTAACCCTTCCACAGTCCTGGGAGAAGGTGTTAAGCTGGAATTCATTTGACAGGAAGTGGAAGGTCAGAAAGTTGGTTACTTGCCCAGGACCAGGTAAGCAGCTTTTGCAAGTTACCTGGCCAAGGTGTCCATGAGGAGTCTGAAGTTGCAAGTAACAGAAGCCGACTTTGGCTAACCTGAGAACAAATGAATGAATGAATGAATGAATACATGCATACATACTTTTAATAAGTCATCAAATAAATGTATGAATAAATGGAGCCTTGCTGGGAGGGTTCAGGGCTGACTCAGAGAACTACTGAAGGGCAGTATTTCCAGTCCCAGGGGTCTGCAAAACCGGACACTCTCACGAGAAGGTCTCCTGGTCTCCTGCCATCTCTGGACCATCTGTCCCAGCTCTAATTCCCAGGAGAGACATTCCCATTGAGTCAGTATCTGAGTTCAGAGGCAGGTGACAGAATGGCCAGTCACAGCGGGTCAGAACCAGGAACAAGCTGGTGCCCTGGGTATGCCCCGGGCAGCTGCTGTTGCTGCCACTTCCTTCTCAGCCAAGAGGGCCACCACCATCCTGACCACACCTCACCCCACCCAGGGGCCCAGGGAGCCGCCGTCCTGGAAACAGCCACCAGCTCGCTTCAACTAGAGCAGGGCCTCCATCTCCAAAACTGGTCTCGTTATACATCCTTTTTTTTTTTTTTTTTTTTAAGATTTTCTTTATTTATTTTTAGAGAGAGGGGAAGGAAGGCAGAGAGGGAGAGAAACATCAGTCGGTTGCCTCTCACACACCCCCAGCTGGGGACCTGGCCCCCAACCCAGGCCTGTGCCCTGACCTGGAATCGAACCTGTTATCTTTCAGTTTGCATGGCAACGCCCAACCCACTGAGCCACCACCAGTCAGGACTCCTGTTGTATTTTTAAAGTAAGATTTTTCAGAAGCTCTCATAGCTGCTCTCCACCCAAGGGTGTAGCCTGTCCATGGAAAGGCGTGTGGTTAGAGATGAGGAATTCAAACAAACCTAGAGCACAGCAGAGGTGGTGATTTTTTAAATTTCTGTGAGCTGTTCTCTGGATTTCTATGGATATGTCTGGCTGGTTGTGTACAATTATATACACGTGTGTATATCTGACCATTTGTGTCTGTGTGTGTCTGCCATTGTCCACAGGTGTGGATGTGTAGAGTGTGTGTTTTTATGTCTTTCTGTGAGTGAAAGATTTGGGGACTGCCTACTCATAATATCATAGCCGAAGTCATGAGGAAGGTGCAGAGGGGATCACGAGGGTCAGAGGGGAGAGCAGGAAGTGACCAAGGATGGAGCCCTGGGAACACAGAATTTAAGGATTAGGCAGAGAGCCCTGGCCACTGAGGCTCAATTGGTTGGAGCATCCTCCTGCAGACCGGAAAGGTCGCAGTTCTGTCCCAGCCAGAGTGTATGTGGGAAGCAACCAATCGATGTTCCGCTCACATCAATGTTTTTCCCTCTCCTTCTCTCTCTCTCTCTCTCCCCCTTCCTCTCTATCTCTGGAACCAATAAAATAAACATACATTTAAAATCAGGCAGAGACAGGAAGATGAGCCACGTCAGGAAGAGAGAGTGTGTGGCACTAGGGGAGGAATGAAACTGGAGAAGGCTGTGGTCAGAGGTACCCAGTCAAGGTGAGACTGAGAAGTGCCCTGGCTTTAGCCCCACAGAGAGCTAGAAGACTGGAGGGGGTGGAATTGGGACTGCAGTGAGCTGCGGAGTTGAGCAGGTGTGAGTGGGTAAAGACAGGAGTGTGGATAATTCTCTGAAAAGGGAGGGAAGAGGCTAAGAAGAGGCAGCCAGGAATTTTTCAGACCCAAGTGAAAATGCAGGTCTGGAGGCTGCGACCACCAGGGGGCAGCACTTGCGTGGGCGCGCACAGGCCGGCGCGCACGGACGGCGCCCGGGACACACACGGACACGCAGAAGCCAGGCAGACCCCAGAACCCCCCGCAGACACCAGAAGCAGTTCTGCTCAAGGCCCAGGTGACTCATGGTGGCCCCGCCCCACAGATGCTAATGGGCGGTCAGACACACGCACACACGGAGAATCGCAGAGGGCTGAAAGAACACCTAGATAATATTATTCAGCTCTTAAAAAGGAGGGAATCTTGTCATTTGCAACAACATGGATGGCTTTGGAGGGCATTATACTAAATAAACTAAGGCAGACAGAGGCAGAAAAATACTATATGAACTCATGTGAAATCTAAAATTTTTAAAACTCAGGAAAAGATCAGATTTGTGGTTGCTGCGGCGGTAGAATGGGGAAGGTGGTAAAAAGATGCAACCTTCCAATTATAAGATGAAAGAGTTCTGGGGACGTAATTACAGCGTGGTGACCGCAGTTAACATGCCGTAAAGTAAATATGAAGGCTGCTAAGGCGGGGGCGCCGGGGCGAGCAGCTGGACCGAGCACCTGGAGCTGAGTTCTCCAGACTGGCCTGCAAACCACACAGGCGACAGACAGGTCGCCGCTGCGGGACCGGGCAGGCGGGCCACTCACTCACCTTCATCCTGCTCAGCCGGCTTGGTGCTCCAGACACGTGCGCAGGGAAGACCAGACGACCACCAGCCCCAGGAAGCTTCCCACCAGCAGCAAACTGCCTTAAAAAAACAAACCTATTTTCAGCTTTTACCTGTTCTGGCAGCTAGAGACACACAGCCTAGTGCAGCCCCCGCCACAGCTCTCCCTTCCGCCCCCCTCCTCTGGCTCTCCTCCTCCCTCCCTCCTGCCGCCTCGGCGGCAATACTCTTGGCTGCCGGCCCTTTGCAGCTCCAGATCCCAGCTCTCCTCGGCTGGACCTTTCCCCGGGCTCTTCCCTCCGCCGTGTCCCGCGCCCCAGCCGCTCCGGACGCGCTCTGCTCCACAGTGCTCCCACTCCTTCGGCGGCCCCCGCAGAGCTCCGAGGGCCCGGTGGGCCTCGCTCTTCCAAACTCCCTGTCTGTCTACTCCCGCCCCCTTCTAGATGCGCAGTCCTCTTTCCTCTCCTCCAGTCTCCTGGAACCTCCTTGGCAATCTCCATTACCTTGTAACTAACTTCTACTTTAAATAATAGTACCAAACTGATTTCATCTGCCTTATTGTCTGGGTTACACTACCTTGTATATTGGGGAATTCTGTAAATGATATAATACAATAACCAGTACATAATAATACAAGAATAAACTCTGTTTTGCATACTCACAACTATAAACCGACTCGCCCCCCACCCTGTATATTATAAAGCTGGTGTAAGTAAAACAATTTTACACCCATGCAAGAATAGGAAGACAGATCAATAGACCGAGAGAGACAGAAATAGACCCGACTCTATGTGGAAATTTAGAATACGTGGGGGGAATGGATGATCCAGTAAATAGCCCTGGGAAAACAGCTAGCCATTTAGAAAAACAATTAACTATGGATCTAATACCTTTCTCCTTCACATCAAAAGGAATTGCAGGCAGATCAAAGATTTAAACGTAAAAATCGAACCATAAAAGCATGAGAAGAAAACATAAGTATATTTCTTTTGTAACTGCAGAGTAACTGATTCTGCAAACTGTGAAGGAAAATACTAACTTGGTTTTAAAAAGTGTATCCTTGTAAGACTCCTTTGCAGCAAAAACACACAAAAAGGCGACCCGTTGAAAGAGCTGCAGCCGAGGTGGCCATCCCCTTGGCTCCAGAGTCCCCACAGCCCCTGAGTCCACTTGTCTCACCAAGTGCCTCACCCCCGCTAGGGTGGCTGTGGCGTGTGTGAGTGACAGGAACAGGGACGTGGAAGCCCACAGCATCCTCAGGAGAAAAGGGTTCAGTGTCAGGTCTTTCAGAACTGGATCTCGCGTGAAGGTCCCAGGCCCGGCATCCAATCTTCCTATGGCTGAGGATGCCTCAGCAACGTAGAAGCAGATGCAAAAACGACCTCCTCAGGAAAGACAGAGAATGCTGCAGCAGGAACAGGCTCTTACACATCCCAGGAAGAACTGAGAGAGCTGTGTGTCAGAGAGCAGGAGACCTTGCAGCCTATGCAGGTGATCCACGTGGACGGGGAAGGCACCCTGGGCGGGCGGTGGGGGGCGGGGGGCCGGGGTGGCGCTCTCCTTATCTGTGAGCTGGGCCAGGGCCTCTGGCAGGTGGAAGACTTGGAAGATGGTCTAGATAAGCTGCTCCTGGCAGGGGAGGAGAAAACAGGGAAGCGCTTTCTTCACACGTTCTGCTTCTACTGAAGATCTCGGCTGGTTTGGCTCCTTGTTCAGTACACCGCTGGCCAGGGATGAGAGATGAGCGAGAAAAGCACTTGGGGATAAGGACCACGAACAAAGGTCTGGGCACGCGGTGGCAGGGTGGAGGATAAACAGCAGTCTGTGCGAGTGGAGACCAGGGCAGCTGCGTGAGAGGCGATCGGGCAAGCGCTGCCCACCACTGCCCCGCACACTCCCGATGAGCCGGCACGTCCTTCTAGGAGTTGATTTCAGTAAGCATTATTTATAAGAACGAATCACTGGGAACCACAGGGCAGCAGTCCTTGGATACGGTGACAGGAAAACGGCTCTGGCACGCACATCCATGTGGAAAATGCATGGTGAGAAGTTCGGGCTGTGACGTTTTTAAGGTTCCATATGGTACATACAGAGGTATCGTTACACATATGCAGAATCTGCGATTATGTATACACAGCCAGATAAAAGCATGCTTATGACCAGGGCTGGTGTGGCTCAGTAGATCGAGTGCCAGCCTGAGAACCAAAGGGTCGCTGGTTCGATTCCCAGTCAGGGCACATGCCTGGGTTGTGAGCCAGGTCCCCAGTGGGGGCCACATGAGAGGCAACCACACACTGATGCTTCTCTCCTTCTCTTTCTCCCTCCCTTCCTCTCTCTAAAAATAAATAAATAAAATAAAAGCATGTGTATATTTTGAAAAACTTTGGAAGGAGACAGATGACACTGATTGTCTCTGGGAAGTAGGCCTGGAGGCCAGGGTTTGGGGAGAGAGGGTTCTGCCCTTGACTTTCCACCTCAGAGCCTCCTTGGTTATCTGAGTTTCTGCCCCGAGCACGCGGTGCTTCTGCAGAAGCACCTCAGTGCCACTACTGCTGTTGAAGATCGCCGGGCTGCTGCGGGGCGAACTGCACGCGGGGGCTGTGCATGCCTGTGGAGGGATGCTTGGCTGTCCAGATACGACGTGACCGCTGAGACGGTGTTGGTGCAGCTGAAAAGAAATGGGTGGATTCCCATTTTACTGGAAAGGCAACACTACCAGGAAGCAAGGGAGGACGCTCTGCGCCCCTGCAGCCACTCTCCCACCCACTTTCTGCCCCACAGCAAACACACCCCAGGTGCCACTAGACTATAAATTCTGTGGGGGCGGAGACCACATCTGTTTAGTTCTCCACCACTTAGAGTAGAGCCTGGAGGACCCCAGGAGGCTGGCGGTGCCAGCACTGAGCACTGACTGGAAGAGTTCAGAGCCTCCGAGCAGGCGGTGGTGGAATGTAGGTGGAGGCACAGAGCATGTGGGAGCCCTGGGGATGATGGCAGGGCTTGAGCCAGCTCGGTCCACCCCTCCCAACTACACACTCCCACAGGGATGGCCTCAGCACCAGGTGAGAGCCTGCATGGCACCTGCTGAACAAGTACGGGAATGGCTACCACCTCCCCCAGATCTGGAAGGGTATGCAGACAGCGCCTCCTCCTGGCAGGTGTACTACCTACCTCCTCCCACCATTCACTCTCCCTGCCAGACCCCCCTGGCTCCTGCCCAGCAGGAAGCACGACACTCCTCTAGGGGAGTGGCCTTGGCCCAGGAGGAAGGCTGCTAAGACTCCCCCTGCACCCTGAGCCCTGGCCCCCCACAACCGTTGCCTGGCCACTTGCACCTGCAGCATACAGGAAGTGGTCCTTTTCCGGCCAGCCTTCGAGCTGAGCCTTGCTCCAACCCTCAGCCCCTGCAGGCCCCCATCCGGGGGGCAGGGAGCCGCAGATTGGTCTGAGGACAGCAAGGAAAGAGGGCATGCCGTCTCAGAGGACGCGATATCTGAGTTCGATCTTGAAGCATGAAGAGGAATGAGCTCCTGCTAGATTATTTTTAAAGGAGAAATGAGGATGTAGGTGTGCCCAGGGAACTGGGGACCCAGAAGCTTCTTGTGGGGTGGGATCAAAGGCCTGACAGGGCTGGGTTGGGGGTAGCCAGACTGTGCAAGGCACTAGGGACTTAGAGTCATAATAGTGACCTCTTCCGTGCTGTACCCTCTATGCCCTGGTGTGCTGCTTCTCACACAGGTATGTGTGTGGTCCGTCTTCTCTGCCAGGCTCTGAGTTCCTCAAGGACGGGCCGCGGCTTCCATCTCTGTGCCCGAAGTGCACACCCTAAGATAACAAATATTTGTTGACCTAAAAAAAAGGCTACTTATACTTGTGGTCACACAACCATAAACATAGGTCTAAGCTCAGTGAACTTCTACTTGAAATGGGTGAATGCTACCGTTTGTGCAGGACACCACAGTACAGCTGATAGGAGGACGTGTAGGCACACGGCAGAATATCTGCACTTGGCTGCAGTTCACCAGCACTTTCACGTCACTGTCTGTGTAACCCTGGCAACAGCCACCTCCCTCCCCCGCCCCTGTTCACAGATGGAGAACCAGGTGTCAGGGGCCTGCCCAGATCCCACCAAGGCCAACGTGGGCTCCACCCTCAGAGCCTGTTGCTCACGGGACAGGAGTGTGAGGGACATTTTCAAAGGATGAGAGCCAGTCAGGGTTGGGAAAAAATCCAATGTGCAGAGGCCACGGCTCCCTTTGCTGGTGCCAGTGGGCTCTCTTCTACTATCCGGGACAGGGACAGTGGCTGCAGGCTGCCAGCTGCTGAGACTCCCGCTGCCTCCCCCTGGGGAAGCTCCGTCCCTGAAGGTGAGGTTGGGTACCCAGGGCTCCTGGGACCCGCCTGGGGAGGTGGGGACATGGGTGACATTCGTCCTCCTGCCCCACTCCCATCTGACACAAACTGCCTCGCTTCCTCTGCATTAGGAATTAGGGTCCCCAGTCAGATTTCCTCCAAAAGAGTTCCGCAGTAAAGAGGGGTGCCAGGTTTAAGTAAAAACACAGGGCAGAATTTTGGTGTTTTTCTTACACGAAATAGTACACACAAAATAAAATACATTTGGCTAATAAATTATCTGTTGCTTCTCTAAAATTCAAGTTTAAGTGGGTACCTGGTCTTTTACCTAGCAATCTCCATTTAAAAACAAAATAAAATTAAAAATAAAATATAAAAACAATGCACAACAAAAATAATAAAATAAGTACAATATAAGATACAATTTAGAATAATATTCAATAAACTATGAAAAATAAAATATTAAGCATAAAATAAAAACCACACCACCGGCGGGCACAGGCCTGCGCCAGCCACACCGCCTCGCAGTCCCGCAGGATGGCGCGTCGTCTCGGAGCGCCCTGCCCGCGCTCCCGGCCCTTCCCCGCAGCCTCCCCGCCGCCGGCGGCTCGGGCTGGCGACTCATCAGGGAGCGTGATGCAGTGGCCCTGAGAAAGCTCTGGAAGAGCGGCCGCCCAGGGATCACCAGGCTGTGCCTCCCAGATGGCGACAGCTGAGAAATGGGAGCCTGCCCCCCAGCGCCCCCAGCCCACCAGGCGCCCCAAGGACTGGAGGGGGTTATCGATCGCATTTTAACAGATCTAGTGTGTTCTAGAAACGACATTTTGCTGCTCTGAAAGGAGCCCCCGAGAAGTGAGCTAGAACGCTGTTTTCCGGAAAGTCGCACCCCACCCCCCTAATTCCCCCTCCACCTCTGCTGCTTAGTGGTGCCGAGGAGAAGGTCGTGAGCGCCACCCTCGTCAGCGAGGTCCCAGGACGCCGCCGAGGCCCGTGGGAGGGTGACGCGGTGACAGCTCCTGGAGCTGAACTTTGCTGCCCCTGCCTGCTGCCATTCAAATCCCAGGTGACATGGTGTAGGTAGAAGCGGGTGGGGGTTACCTTGATTTTCTCCCACAAATCTGAGCGCAGGAAAGCACAGCAGAGAACATGGGCTCTTTGGGGATAAAGCCAGTCTGTACGTTAGAAAAGATGATAATAAAGGTGTCATTCCAAAACCAGGCAAGGATAGCACTAAAAAAAGAAAGCTACTGACCAGTATCGCTGGTGAATACAGATGCAAAAACCCTAAACAAAATGCGAGTGAAGCGAATGCAACATACATTAAAAATAGAATAATACATCCCAGTCAAGTGGGGCCTGCCCCAGGGGCACAAGGGTGGGCCAACAGACACAAATTGTTCCATGTACTACACCACAATAACAAAATATAAAAATCACACGGTCTTATCAATAGCTGCAGGAAAAGCATTTGATAAGATACAGCATCCATTGACCATTAAAATGGTCAATAATATGGGTATGAAGGAAAGTACCTCAACATTAGAAGGCCGTATATCATACTGAGTGGTGAAAACCGAGTTTTCCCTCTAAGGTCAAGAATAATGTCCTCTCTCATCACTCTTACTCCACAAGCACCGGGAGTCCCAGCCAGAGCGATCGGGCAAGAGAAACAAATAAAAGGCATCTAAATTGAGAATGAAAAAGTAAAAGTGTCACTTTTTGCAGGTGACATGATTCTGTAAATAGAAAACCCTAAAGTCTACGGCCATACCACCCTGAACGCACCCGATCTCGTCAGAAAACCCTAAAGCCTCCACCAAAAAATAAATAAATAAATAAACACACACGGTAAAGTTTCAGGATTAAAAATCTATGTGCAAAAATCCACTACCTTCCTATATACTAACAGTGAAATTTCAGAAAAAGAAGTGAAAACAAATTTCTTTTGCAATGGTAACCAAAAGAATAAAATACCTAGGAATAAGCTTCACAAAGGGTGTGAAGGACCCATATACCGAAAACTATGAAGCATTATTTAAAAAGACTGAAAAGACATGATAAAATGGAAAGATATTCTGTGTTCATGTATTGGAAGAATCGACATAGCTAAAATGCTCCTACTACAAAGCAATATACAGATATCATGCAATCCCCATAAAAATTCCAATCACTTTTTTTTTTTTTTAAGAAATAGAACCAAAACGTCATCAGAGTTGCATGGAACCACAAAATACCCCGAACAGCCAAAGCAATCCTCAGGAAAAAAGAATGTGCCGGGAGGTATCACACTACCTGACTTCAAATTGTACTACGAAGGAATGATCATCAGAACGGCATGGTATTGGCAGAAAGACAGACACACAGACCAAAGGAACAGAATTGAGAGACCAGAAATAAAACCACATGTGTATGGGCAAATCATGTTTGACAAAGGAACCGAAAACATACACCGCAGAAAAGAAAGCCTCTTCACTAAATGGTCCTGGGAAATTGGAAAGCCACATGCAAAAGAATGAAACAAGGCTAAAGTTTGTCCCCATGTACAAAACTCAATTCAAAATAGATCAAAGATCTAAATACAAGATCTGAAACAAATTACATAGAAGAAAACATAAACTTACGGACCCTGGTCTTAGAAAGATTTTATGAATATGATTCTAAAGGCAAAAATGAATAAAGGGGACTGTTGCAAACTAAAAGGTTTCTGCAGAGCAAAAGAAACCATCAACACAAAAAGGCAACCAGCCGAATGGAGAAGATATTTGCAAACAATGGCTTCGACAAGGGTTAATGTCCAAACTATACGAAAGAACTCATACAACTCAAAACCAAACGATCCAATTAAAAATGGGCAAAGGACCTGAAAAGACACTTCTGCCATGAAGACATACCAATGGCTAACAAATATATGAAAAGGTGCTCGAATTCATTACCCATTAGAGAAAACTACAATGAGATACCACCTCACACCTGTTAGAATGTCAGTGACCAACAAGACAGGTGATTACAAGTGTTGGAGAGGTTGTGGAGGAGAAGGAAGCCTCACTCGCTGCTGGCGGGAATGTCAGCAGGTACAGCCACTGTGGAAAACAGTGTGGGGATTCCTCAAAAAATTAAGAATAGAGTTCCCATCTGACCCAGCAACCCCTCTTCTGAGTATCTATGCCCTGCAAAAATGAATGCATTTATTCACAAAGATTTATGCATATGCATATATGCAAAGATACATGTTCACTGCAGCATTATTCACAGTGGCCAAGCTATGGAGACAACTGAAGTGTCCTTTGATAGATGATCAAATCAAGAAGAAGTAGTACCTGTGCACCATGGCACACTGCTCAGCTACAAGAAAAGATGAAATACTGCCATTTGCAACAGCATGGATGGACCTGGAGAATATCACGCTAAGTGAAGTAAGTCGGCCAGGAAAAGCCAAGAACCATATGATTTCATTCATATGAGGGATGTAAAGCTGACACAGACACAGACACCAGTATGGGGGCTACCAGAGGGAAGGCGGGGGGACAGTAAAGGGCAAAGGGGGTGAAACACACAGTGACAGAAGTTGACTTGACTTTGGGTGGCAGGCGCACAGTGCAGTATACAGATCATGTACCATGGAAATGTACCCGTGAAACCTATAGAATCTTATTAAACAGTGTCACCAAAAAATCTTAATAAAACTAAATAAATACAGATATCATGATATTAAATTAGTAATACGTAAGACAGCCCCAGAACTCCAACCTATGCCCAGTAACCCCACTCCCTGGGACTCAATCCTAATGAAACAGTTCAAAAGAATAAAAGCACTCTCTGTACAATAGTATTTGTTACAGCATTATTCACAGTGGCTAAAAATTGGAAACGACCTAAAGCCTAGGTGAGGAGAATGGCTAAGGAAACAATTTTACACCCAGAAGCTGGAATACCATGCAGCCATTAAGCAATTATGGCCAGGGATGCAGACACAGGGGAGTGTTTACAGTAGAATTTTCTTTCAGAAAAACGGTTTGCCATGAAATAGTTCACACTTCTGGGTCACATCTCCTTCTGAATGGCTTTTTGTTAATACTGAAGTTTTATTTAGATGTTTATAGATTTACATGCACTTTTAAGAAAGAATACAAAGAGAGCCACTTTTACAATTTCCCCCAAAGGTAACATCTTGCAAAACCAGGATATTGGTGGCGACATGATGCACTGACCTCATTCGATTTCCCCAGTTTGTGTGTGTGTGTGTGTGTGTGTGCGCGCGTGCGCGTGCGCGCGCACGCACATGCATTGCATTCAGTTCTGCACAACTTTGTCACGTCGGAATGCTGTTGTCAAGAACACATGTGTGTTCTACCTGAGCCCACTGCTCCCCTCCTGTCACGGTCTTCCCTGCTGCTCTATATTTGGTGTTTTTTTTAACAAAAATATGTTGAAAGCATGCTGATTCATGAGGGACCATAATCAACTGCTCGCTCCCTTCAGCATGGTTGAGAATAGCACCGTCCGAACGAGAGAAAGGAAAGCCATCTAAATGTCCAAAATCAGGACACGGTTAGATAAATCACGGGACAGCCACGGGACGGGACAGCCGTGGGACGGGACAGCCGTGGGACGGGACAGCCACGGGACGGGACAGCATGCGGCCATTCCCAAGGACGTTTCCAAAGAAGAGCCGCTCGGGAAAATGTCCACAATAAGATGTTAACAGAAAATTATGATCTGGCCCAGAATGAGTTCTCAGTGAATGTTAGTAATTATTACAAGTAGTATAATAATACCTACATTATACAATTTTAAATCAGTAAAGTTCTATATGAATCTAATAAGAGAAAAATAGAGAAATTCCAATACCAATTGTCTCTGGGAGGTGGGATGATGAATTTTTTTTTTTTTTTGCTTTTGCTTTGGTTATTTTAAAATTTGGTGAAACTAATATAATTTTAGCATGGAGAGAAGTCATGTTATGTTATTACTTTTAAAACCCACAGTCAACTCTCTTCGATGTGAAGGTGGCCCTGAGAGCAGAGGCACCCCTCCCCCCAGAGATGCTCTCTCTGTGAGAGTCTGGAGGGTGGAACTGTCTGGAGGGCAGGGGTGTCAGATAGCACCTCTGTCCATCTTCCACCTGGAAATCTTCAGGAGCCTCAATTTTTCCATCTGTAAAATGGGTGCAGCCCAGACCCATAGGAAGTTCAGTCGCTGTTGGCAACTGCAGGTAGATACATGAACCCGGGCCTCCAGAAGTCGGGGGTGGGAGCCCGGGAGCCCTCCAACATTTAGAGAACAGGAAGAAAGGACTCACGGGGCAGGAAGACACAGGGTATGATGCCAGGAGCCCAGGGAGAAGCAGTGTCTGGGAGGAGGGAAGTCGCCTGGGCCCCAGCTCCTGAAGATCATGTGGGAGGTGGGGAAGGGCCCTGCCAGGAGGGTGGAGTTGAACCGAAGTGAGAAAGCAGCACTGTCAAATACAGGGAGGAAGGACAGGGAACAACGGAAGTCCTCACACTGGGCCACCAGCTCGCAGGTGATCAGTAAGGCTCAGGGCGCTGTCACATGGGCTGAGTCAAGGCCAGCAAGGTGCAAACACACCATGAGAGGTGCAGTGTCTTTCTCTTCCCCCGGCCGAGCGAAAGCCTTGTGACTCGCAGCAGGGCCAAGGCCTCCCCAGGGACCCCAAAGTTCCCTCCTTCAAACCAAGTGCACCGACTTTGGCCAAAGCCCTGAGCTCAGCAAGGGCCGCAAGGTGGTGTCCCCACAGGCAGGGCTCCTTCCCTCCCCAGACCCCATCACTACACCCACACAGGTGGGGTGGGGGACAGAGCACTGGAGGTCGCGTGCGTGTCAAGAAAACAAAACCTAGGTTTCCAAATGAGAGGACAGAGGCACAACACTGGTAGCTAAAGCCTGCCCAAGGTCACATGGGGTTCGGGTCTGGTCTTTCTTCTGACACAGTTGGGGCGCCTGGGACTTTCCGGCTGAAAACAAGGGACTGACTGAGACTTGCACCTTGCTCCAAAAACTGCTAGTTTCATTGTCCACTCCTAAGAGGGCTCCGCCCATACCTGCCCCGCCTCCGCAGGGTCTTTCCTTTCAATTCAGGTGCACCCCCCGCCACCCACCGCAGGATCCCAGCGGAGCACAGGAAAAGGGGCCACTGCGCTGAATGGACTGGGGCCTTCAGCTTGTGTTGGAAAGGAGGAGAAACGGCTCTTTGGGGCAAAGCCAGGAGACCAGCGCAGGGGAGCCCGGGTGCCCTTGGATGTGACTTGTTTGTGCCCCCATCTCCAGCATACACTTTCTTCCCCTCCCTGCAGCCCCTCATCCAACACCCACACCCACCCCCCCGGAAATGACAGCCGCTGCCCATGCTGGCCACTGCTAGCCCTGCTATGTACGCCATTGGCCTTCCCGCCCACCAGCCCCCAGTCAGCTTTTGTCTCCCTTCCTCCTCAATTCCACTCCATACCCACTGAGTCGTCCTTGATAAACCTAAGGAAGTTGCCCTTGAACCCACAGGGTGGCCCTCGTGGTGTGTGGTGTCTCTTCCCCACCCGGGCCTACGGCAGGGCTGGGACTCCCATCTGGGTGGCCTCAGCAGGCTGTGGACCCTGTCACTTCACAACTGCCTTGACTCCTGCCCCCCAGGACCCTGCCCTGTCTCTCCCTCCCCCTGTACCATCAAAGGATGCCTTGTTTACATCCAGGAAGTTCACACGGTGGTTTTTATTAACAGCATGGCCCAAGCAGCTCTGTGTCCTCACCCACTCCCAGCTCAGATGCCTCCTAGTTTCAGGGCTCGAAGGTGCCCATTTCTGCTAAACCTTAAGCTAGAGCCTCTAAGGTTCCTTCTGAGTTCCATCCCCTAGTAGGCTTCCCCAGGCAGGTACGCCAGGTGAGTTAAGTTTCCAAGTTTAGTGACCAAATAAATTATGTTGCTTCCACTTCCTGCTCACCACCCCACCCCTCACCGCCCCCACAAAGTCTTAAGTTCTCACTTCCCCACCCGGACCAAACTAAAGTTTCTTCTGAACTGAGAGTGTCAGAGCTAAAAATAAATGACCTGTCTTGACCCTTCGGAGAAAGTCAGGCAAATGTGTCAGACACCAACCAAAATGTTCATCTACTTTGCCCCAGTAAGTCTCATTTCTGGGAATGTATCTTAAGGAAAAAATACAAAATATAGGGGGAAACGCCAACACAAAGATATTTATTGCAGCTCTATTTGTAGCTAAAATAAAATGCATATATAGAGAAACAAACATCCAACAAGAAAGTGCTATGCAGCCATTAAAAAAAAAGAATTCTACATCAACACTGAAAAATATTGCAAAAAAAAAAAGTCAGATAAAAGTTAAATGTACATTTACAATTTTGCAAAGTGCCCATTTTAAAAAGCCTGTTACTTTTTCTCAAAATTTTCCCATACGTCTTTCAAAGCTGCCAGCAAAGTGTGCGCACTCCTGAACCCTCCCCCGCGTCTCATGGAGGGAACGAACCTCCAATAACCCTCCGCGAAGGGCGGACACCATTGACCGGACCTGCTTGGCACGCAGGAGACAGAATACAGCACGGAACGCCCAGGGGTCTTAGAGATGTGGGGGGCAGTTACCACAGTTTCTGTGTGTTTGGATTCGGTCACTTAGATGGTAAGGACAGGGAACTGTGACTGTCGGGCAAAGACCCAGGAGGACGAAGGGGACATGGTGCGTGAACGGGCTCCTGAAGCCACAAGGCACCGCGCACTTGCAGGACAGTTCCGAGGGAGGGCCGGACCGCGAGAGGAGCACGGACCTGGGCCTCGCGGGGGCCAGCAGTATCCCCAAATGGCTGTCCAGCATCTCTTAGCTGACCGGGCCGCCACCGCACTCCACGCAGCCCCCCGCAATGTTAGCCACGGGTGCAAAAGAACCTTCCTAACGCAGGGCTGGAGCGGCCGACTTCCGCTGCGTGGCTCCCCCTACAGAACCGCTCAGAATAATCCCGGGCCCTCCGGCTTGCCCTGTGAAGTGTTTGCAAACATCCCCGATTCTTCCTTTAGGCCAAACGCCTCCCTCCGTTCCAGCGTCCCTGGCACGGCCCAGACTGCCACCTCGTGTGCTGGAGAAACCGAAAACCCACCGGTTTGTCCAACCGAGACGCTCGGACAAGGCCCTTTCCTCTCCCGGCTCGCATCTAAACTTGTGTCGGTCAGCCAGGACAAAATGCGCTTTTCTAGCAAACGTGTCTCACTCTATCTTTCGCTCAAATGAACCACACTGTCCTTTTTTTCACCCAGTTTACAGTCCTTATTTAATGCCCAGGCAGGTGATGTTTGGGGGGGGCTGCGCTGTCTGGACCCAGCCCTAGTGTTTAACCCTCTGGAAAGCTGTGAGCAGCCCTGGGGGGGGGGGG
>PVJI01006763.1:0-15045 GCA_004026765.1 Micronycteris hirsuta | reverse complement strand
TCTTTAATTATTTCATAAACAGCTAAGTCACGAGCATCACTTACACAGAGATACAACGGAACACCGGGGGGGCTGGGGGGCCAGGTAGTGGGGACCCGCTCGGGGCCCCCCTCCCGCACACGTCCCACCCCGGGATGTCCCAGAACCAGACTGTGAAATGTACATTATTATTGTCAATAAATAGAGAAGCAACCCTAAAAAAAAAATACAGTGGTGAAAGGATGCTGGAACCAGGAAAAAAATAATAATAAAAGGAAGAAAGAGGAACTGAAGAGACAGGGAAGGGGCGGGAGGGAGGGTCCGGGAGGAAGTCCTGCGTTTAGCTGCGTGGAATGTGGAGTGAAAGTGCTCTGCCAACGGGGTCAAAGCGCAATCGGCTGTAACAGTAAAAGGTATTACCAAATCAGCTACGGAGTTTATTCTTCAGCATGGATACATGATTTCCCACAAATAAGTAAGCACCCGCTACTTCAATGCCTCAGCTAAAACACATGAAATCGCTCATTTAGTTTTCAAGTACAAAGTTAAAATGCCTTTTTAATAATAATATATCAGAGTAAAATAATAGTCTCTTTTAAACTCCACTACAAGAAAACAAAACAAACAGTCATTGTCCAGACAGCAGACTTAATTTAACAATATATATTTTTAATAAAATGTTTTAGCACCTTGTTGAGTCACCTCCTCCCTCTGCGTATTCTAAGGAATTTCGGCATTTTTGTTGTTGTTTGCTTGTTGAATTCTAGGGCTGTGTGACCAAATCAGTCTGGGGAGTGAGATGGGACTAAGGTGAGGCTTTCAATCCCTGTTCATCTGCTCAGGCTTGGGGCTGGAGGCCACTGGGCTGGGGTTTGAGAAAGCCGCCCTCCCTCGGCCCTGGGGTTGGGGGGAGCTCGTGGGGGGAGTTTTCCAGTTACAAGAGTCCTTGGGCATCTGTTTGGGCAATTTAGCCAGTCACCCATGGAAAAGGGACCTTCTACCCTTGTCTTCACTGCTTCTAACCTGCTCCGTGTCCCTCCCCCAAACTCTACTGCCTAGAGTCCGCGATGAGCAAGAGGTCACTAACCAAAGGCCATCTCAGCTGGGTCTCTGCAACACACAGGGGCGGGACAGGCTGCCCCCACTTCCTCAAGACCCCAGCCTTCGTTTACCAAAACAGAAAGCATTGAGAGCATCTGCAGGCACAGTGGAGTCCATCCCTATCTATTCTTTCTTCCCAGATTCTCCAAACGCTTGTAACTAATCCCTGCCTCGGCAGGATACAACTGTGAGGCCACCCCACGCTCGCTCCAGGCAAGCCCTCCATTGCACCCTGCCCAGCCTGTGGTGGAGGAGGAAGCACCTCAGCTGCTTCCTGCCAGCGGGCAGGACAACTTCAGGGTCGCGTCTTATCACACGGACTGGGAGCAACCAGACTAGATGATGCCCGATGACAGATTCAGAGTCCCCATCTCTCAGAGGGAGCCGGGGCCAGGCTAGAAGCTCAGATCTCACCAGGAGAACCGTGGCTCAGCTGTCCCCCTGACAAAGGAAGCAGTCTGCCCTCTGCAGACCTTGGGCCAGTCGGGCCACATGGCCCCGGCCCGCAGCTTGGGGGCTCCTGTAAGCTTCCTGAAAATGACGCCTCTGAAAGATGCCAGTGCCACAGCGGCTCTGCACCAAGCAAGACAGAGACAGGAATTCAAAACCGCCTCCACGGTCACTTCACATTTACTTATATAATCAAAACATGAAGACTGCTGGTTAGTCTTTCTGTAGCGTATTTCCCAGACAGTTCCACTGAATTATTCCCCACCTTGCTCCCATTACAGGCCTTCCCGAGCTGGGGACGGCAGTTCACGCCCATCCAGGCTTCCCCTGAAAGGCTGGCTGAGCGGGAAGTGTAGGGAGCCAGGCCTCGTCAGACTAGTTCAACGTCCAACCGTCTTCCTCTGCACTGGGTCCGCCTGACCCAGTCTGCACCTTAGCGGCCCACCAAAACTCACACGGGCATCTCCACCAGCCAGCCACTCCCAGGCCTGTCCCAGAGCCAAGAGGCCCTGGATGTTCTTTTGCAAAGTGTGCTAACAGGATGTCCAACAGCAAGAAGGTTCTGGGGTCTGGAGACAAAAATGGGTAGTAACACACTAATGCCATCTGCCAACTGCAAATCCTCACCGGCGGCTCCCCCAGCTTACTGGTCTCCAGTCCATTCCATGGGGAAAGGGGTCAGCACCAAACCGCTTGAGGCCCACGGGGCTCAGCAGCTGCCTGCTGGAGACTAGCTTCCTCCTCAGGCAGGCGACCAAGGGCCGTGACCCTGGCCAGAGCCCCCCCACCCCACTACCTCCCAGACCTCTTTGGCACCACACTGCACTTGGCGTCTGCAGTAAGTAAGGAGGCATCACCCTCGGTCTCTTAGGAGCCCTTGTTTTCAGGGATAAGTGGCTCTTCTTTTGAGAAAGAAAATCCCACTGGGGACACACTCCAGAATTTTCCCTAGGCCTCTGGTTTCTCCTGCTCCGCTGCCTCCTCCCGCAGCCGCGTCCACAGTCCACAGTGCGTGTGACGATCCCCACCTTAGCCCCTGAGCAGCCCTGCCTGTTGGGGCGCAGTGCCCCTTTAGAAGGTGGCCCGGTCCCTGCCCCCAGAAGCCCCCTGGGGTTGGAAGTGGACTAAGAGCATCCTGGCATGGCAGAGAGGGCACCTTCACAAGGGCCCCTGCACCCAAGCTCTGCTGTGGGACGGACCCCACAGGTTGGCTGGAAGAAAAGCTGGTGATTGTTTCCACTCATCCCTGTGAGGGCGCCTAGCCCATGCTGGGGCCTGGTCAGCTGCCTAGGCCAGGAGAACTAGCGCTCCTAAGGATCCGCCACAGCGCACTTCCTCTGAGCAAGCTGGCCGGCCCACGCCAAGCCTCAGGCTTGCCACATCCTTGGCTACCAAGCTTCTCCCCACATCACCCCTTGGGTGGAGCATGGGCAGCTGGGAAAGGCAAACTCCTTCACATAAGCAGTGGATGAAGGCCCACACTGTCCTGGCCCTGGGGACCGGGAGGACCTGAGCGCTGGCCAGCGGGGGAGGGAGCACCTTGGACTGCCCATGACAGCCCTCCTCCCCACAGCCCTCCTACAGCGGTGCTGGTGGTCTCCGGGCCAGGGAGATGGAGCTGGCTGGAGCACCAGGGGACGGGGTGAGCACCAGTTCCGCACAGGGACTCCAAAGGGGGAGGGGCAAAGGTATCCCCTCTCCTAGCCGCTCCAGCCCCCTGGGGGTCCACCATCACCACCTGCCACCACCTGCCAGAACTGGCAGGAACCAGTTGGGTGTGATCTTCAAAGCCGATCTGACAAGGAAATGAGATTGCAGTCCAGAACTAAGCACCCCTAAAAGGACCAGACGACTGGCTACCGGCGGGCAGCTTCCTCCTGAGCGGATGAGCAAGAGATTCAAAGCCTCAGTTTAATTTTGTCACCAATTACTAATTTGCTTTATTCCAAACATGAAGTTCACTGTCCCATTTTTTTTTAATGGAAGCCCCCTTGGCCAAGACAGACCTGGATGTCAATTTTCTTTTGGTGGGGGGAGAATAGGTAGGGGGAGTTGAGGGCTGACTTTACTGGTGCCTCGAGTTGCAGGTCAGTATCACAGTTGCTAACAGAAGAATCTTTTGACATCACCAGGGGCAAAAGAGAGAGAACGCTACCTGCTAGAGGAGAGCACCTGCTAAAATGAAACCTCCTCCTTTTCCTGCCTTCAGCACCTAGCAACTTCTGGGATTGACAGTCTACCTGCAATCAGGGCAAAGAGGTAAAGAGCTGCAGGGCCGACTCCACAAAGTCCTGAATCCGGGGGAGAGCCGCCGGGCACCCCGGCTGCGCGCGCACTCCTTGTGCATCGGGTAGAAACGCTCCTGTGTGCGTGTGGGACTGACTGGCGTGGGGCTTCTGGCTGCAGCGGGACCCGAGGCTCAGCATCCTGAGCCCCCTGCCCCCCCGCTCCCCACTACAGAATATTTCTTATACATGACCCTATCTATGTATTTATATAGCGCCTATCACCATAGGCCCTGTGTTTCTAGGGATGCGAACTTGGGACCGTGTGCTTGACAGCACACCTCCCAGCCCTGCCGGTCCCAGGAGGTGCCACCCCCCTCCCATTATAAAATATATATCTCTATATGCCACATATCTACACCCCACCTATCCAGGCAAGCATCTGCCCATCGGGCCCTCACCCTGGAGCCGCCAGTGCCGTCCCCGCCTACCACCAACGCCAGGCTGCTTGCCTCGGTGGGAAGTGGAACCAAGTGCCATGCACTTGGGGCTCCAGGCGCTGCTGACTCGAGGTAAGAGCACAGCTATCATCAGACCAAGCACTAGAAAAGAAATACACACCACTCCAATCACACACACACACACACGAGGAGAGAGATGGCCGGTCCTCCCTCCAGCCCTGACACACATGATTCCAGAGGAGGGGAAGTAGAAGAGAAGAGGGACGCACCAGAAGGCCGGCCTCGGGGACTCCCCGGCTGCCCAGCTGCCAGCCGCGCCTGGTGGCCCACCTGGCCCGAGGGGTGGGAGCCAGGGCACCAGGGCCACCACTCACGTAGAAGCACCCTGCTCCCCGCACCTTGGTTTGAAATCTAAAGGGGGGGGGGGTTGGGTTTCTGTGTTCTTAACGAAAAATCTGAAAACAAACATAAGTATAACCAGAACCATAAGAATAATTATAACAGAAGGTGTCATCAGCCTCCCAGTATAAAACTGCAGCCTTTGGAGATGGCCAAAAACATCACATTCCAGGGCCGGAAGCCACCTTGTGCACAGAGGGTGGGTGGTGGGGCCTCATAAAAGAACACACAAAAGGCGACTTTAGACAGGAAAGCACCAGTACGTTTTGTATGTTTTTTTATTCGCTCCAGGTGGGGATGGAACTGCCACTGCCCTCACTCTGGACCACTTCTGACCCACCACGAGGAGCCCTCGAATCGGCTAATGGGGGAAACTTGGAACGAAGACCCCTCCTCCTGCTACCTCGCTGAGGGAGTCTCCTTTTTGAAAGCAGAAATAAATCAAAAGGTTATTGCGTGATCCTGGATGAATCCCGCTCTCAGCTGTCCACGCTCCCGACCACCTCACCTCACCCCCCCCCCCTTTTTGGCAGGGAGAAGCAGGAAAGCGCTGTTCCCCAATTCTCCTTCACCTCGCTGAACACCCAGGGGGGAAAAGCCCACCTTGATGAAGATTCACCTTCGAGCTATCTCCCTCTCTCCACCCTTGGTTAAAACCCTTTGCACATAAGGCAACGTGGAAGCTGATGTTTTTACTCATCTCGCTGTTTGAAAGCACCATTATGAAGTCGGGTTGTACAGTAGTTAACAGTACCTTTTATATATATAGCTCATATCTATCATATATATAAACTGTAAACAAGAGGTAACAGCGGCTTCTAGAAACTGATTTTCTTCAAGATTTCCTGTGTGGTAGGCACCTGAAATACTGTATAAAAGGGTCTTGTGTGGTGTTCTCGTCTCCCTGCTGCTGGCTGGGCTCTGTTTTGCATGACCAGGAATGGTGCTGGCAAGACAGCTCAGTGGCTGGGAGGGAGCTCTGCCTCCTCAGTGTCTCTCTGTTTTCTGTCCCCTGCTTGTGCTCCTATCTGATCAGGCTAGAGACAACAGAAAAGATATATAGTAAAGAAAAAAAATCCAATACCAATATATAGATTTCTATAGAACTTTTTTCCCCCGTCTCTCTTTCTTATCTTTCCTCTGCAAGGTATTGTTACTATTTTTTTGTTATTGATTTTTGCTGCAATAAAATCCCTCTTGTTTCCGTCACAGCAAGAAACAAAAACCCAAACAAACAGAAAACCCCTCTGGAAAAAAAAAAAAAAAAAGAGTAGAAAATAAAAGGTTTGACCAAAAAAAGGGGGGCCGGGCGGGGAGGGAACTCGGTTTCGTTTTTAAATAGGACTAAAGGTTAACATTGAAAAATCAGGAGATGATGTCCAACCCTTTCCGCAAGGCAAAGCCCTCCTGGGTTTCCGCCTCGGTGGTGGTCAAATTCCTTTGTCTCTTCCGGGTGCTGATACTTCTCTCCGTCCTCACGTTCTTGTTTTGTTGTGTTTTGTGATGTTTGTTTGTTTGTTTGACTCTGTCACTATCTGAGTTTGCCCTCGTGTCCCTTACACACAAGCGAAATATTCCTTCAGCGGAGCGAAGAGGTGGCGGATGACCGGCACGCTCCACGACCGGCCCAGCAGTCTCTGCCTCGCCAAGCGGCTCATGTTGGAGACGTCGGTGTAGTGGACGGGGAAGCCAAACACCCTGCGGAGGAAAGGCAGAGAGGGGCACGGGTGAGTGCGGGGGACCACCGGTCCTCTGTGACCAGGTCCAGACTCGGGCACCCCGATACTTTCTGCAGATTTGAGGCAGGTAAGGAAACCACGGTCTGGGTGGGGACTGCTGCACAGCAGGAGCAAAGGTGGTGCTGGAGAAGAGCACCTCTGGGGCGGGCCCCGCCTGAGCTTCAGGTCCACGGTGGGTAACAGGTCTGTACATAACAGCTCTATCAGTGCCTTCCCCTCCTAATCCTAACACCTTCCCCTCAAGACGGGCGGGGCGGGGGGCACCTCCAAAGGGGCCGAACTCCTGCCTGACCACAGGAGTCCCCCTTTGCTCTGGTTGTTTGCACAAACAGTCTCTGTCAGGCTAAATCACAGGTACATAGAGAATGAGGAAGGTATCTGCCCGCGAGTCCAGTTTGTACCAAATCCATGTGCTCAGGCTGGAGGGCCCCGCTGGACCTGTGCTGTCCACTTTGGCAGGTCCTTAAAAGGAGCAGCACCAGGTTAAGAAGCTCCTGAAGCTGCCGTGTTTTCCTGGGAAACACATGTTTCCCCTGGGAGCCGAGGCCTCGTGGACTGATCAATTGGTTCCTAGATGCCATGCTGGGAAATGCCTGGGAAAACCCACTGCTCGCATGGCGTCTGCGGAAGCCTCTGGCCTGGCCGGAGAGACAAAGGTCCCCCCGCGAGGACAGCAGTGAGAACACCCCACAGTCCCTCAACACCAGCCCCCGGCCTCAGGTACCTTTCCATTTCAGTGCACCACAGGATGTCCTCCTTCTCGTTCATGAAGACGGGGAAGTGCTGGTCTTTGCCCTGCTTTATGGAGTTCGACCTAGTAGTAATGGTCCTCACTTTGCTGAACTAGAAGATAAGGAGAGAGGGTGAGCACTCATTCGCTGGTCATGCCTGTACCACGTGTGCCAGGCGCTCACCAGGGACTGGTGAGTCCAACCCTGCTGAGGCCCGATCCATCTGGGGCGCCGCCAAAGGCCCTGGTCGTGAGCCTCGCAGACCCCACCGCCTCGCTCCTCGTCCTAGTCTGAGGTCACCCAGCCATCCTTCGTGCACTCCTGCTGGCCAAGGACTTGGGGTGTAGCAGCTTAAACCACTGTCCTTCCTAAGCCTTCTAAGAACTGCTTCTTTCCCTACTTGTCTTGCAAGCAGAAAGATGCCCACCCACTCAGGCTCCAAGGCGCACGCGCAGGCACCTGACCTCACAGAACCTGCTGCCCAGTGACTACTCGGGGGGATTCTTTGGAGAGGTAGAGCTTCCACGTCACAGGGGAATCTCTGTTGTGGAGGCTCGAGCCACAGGTCCCAGCCAAAAAAAAAAAAGTCCGAGTCGCTCTAGGGACCTGAGCAAAGGTTGCTCAGTGCCTGCCTCCCATGGGACAGCAAGCGATGCTCAGCAAGGAAGCGCTGAAGGCCAGCAATGACTTCTTTGTTTAAGACTTTGCTTATTTACTTTTAGAGAGCGGAGAAGGGAGGGAGAAAGAGAGGGAGAGAAACATCAATGTATGAGAGATACATCAATTGGTTGCTTCTTGCACGCCCCCAACTGGGTACCTGGCCCGCAACTCAGGCATGTGCCCCGACTGGGAATCGAACAGGCTGGTGCTCAATCCAGTGAGCCACACCAGCCAGAGCAGCAATGACTTCTGCTCTCTCTCCCTACCCTCTTGACCTTCCTTCCTCTGCATCCTCTCCTGTGGCCAACTGTGTAAACAGCCCCCATGGCCTCCTAATCGCATCCCCCATGCCAGGCGCACCCGGAGCCTGAAAGGGCGAGCAGGACACAGCCCTGGCAGTTGCTCTGCCCCATTCTGCCCTCTGCCCCCTCCCCAAGCAACCCCTCCCATACACACACTGAGGGCTTTGGCACCAGGCTAACCTTGGCTATTCTGCCATGCTCCAGGCACTCCTGCAGCTCCAGCTTATCATTCACAGTGGATGCCAACGGCCTGGGAGGCAGAAAAGAGAAGGTGACAACAGAAACTGGGAGAAGAGCGGGGGCACACCCGGCAGCGCTGACCCCACCGTCTGACTCTCACACGGGTAAGCAAAAGGGGGTCCTGTCTTCCACACACATCATAAGCCCTTCCAACACCCCCAGAATACACACGCACACACTGCAGCCATCCCTGGACCCAAACCCAGCAAGCAATGACCCTTGGAGGGAAGTTCACGCGTGGTCTCAAAGTATAAACAAGCAGACAACACCTGCCCGAAAAGGGGAAAACCCAAATATTTTTAATCAGTTTTAAAAGTATCCATCTTCACTAAGCAAACTTTGGGAGTGACAGAATGTTGTGTATCTCGACTATGATGACAGTTACATGGGTGTGTACACTGGATAAAATTCAGGGAACTGTTCCCCTTAAATGGACAGGTAAAAAGAGAAATTCTGCGGGCCCTTGAAGACTGAAACTCTCCGACACTAAGCGTGTCACTCTCCAGAGAGCAGGCCACACAGCCTTCCGCGGGGGCCCTTCCCGGCAATTTAGAAACACCTGATGAAGGTTTCACAGAAAGGCCTGCCACCTGTGTGCGGGGACCCAGGGACCTGCGCTCCAGCGCACACGACTCTGCCTGGTCCCACCTGGCACCCCGGCTCCTCCTCGGAAGCTCAGAGTTGGAGAACTTTAGAGCTGGAAGAAGCAGGTGGGAACAGTTCCCTGGGACCAAGGCCTGGCAGGAGACCCCGAGTCAGTGGCATCGTGAGAGTGTGGGACTGCACAAGCCAGCCATTTTTGCAATGTAACGTCCATCTCGGAAACTTCAGGGGCACACTGCGAGTTTTCAGGTCGGCTGCCCCACTGACCCCGTTCCTTCCCATCAGCAAGCCCTCACCTCACCAAGGGCAGCAGCCTTGCCAAACGGGCACGAGCCTGGGGAAGTTCCCGGGGAACTTGGCGCTGACGGCAAAGGGGGAGAGGAGATAACTGAGGCCAGGCAGGAGGATGTTTCCCCTTTCCAGGCACGTACTGCCCGGGGCATGTCAAATCCATACTCAGAACATTCTGGAAGATATTTCCCTCTGTAATAGAAACCTAGAGGAGGCAGACCTCACTCTGCTTTTGAGCTGCTCCCTTTCAACCAGAATTCCTCTGTCCTCACAGGCCTTTTTTAATAACGCACTGTTTTTATAACGTCATGTGTAACTATTGCACTAAGGAAACGTTCTTCGTTCCTCAATGTTCAAATCTCTACCTATGTCACCTAAATGAAGAGCATCCTTCCAAAGACCTGCAGCCAACCGAGTGTGGGCGAGTGAAGTCGGAACCTCTGGCCTGCATGCTGCTGCTTCAAGACTCCCTCTCCTGGGCCAGCGTGCGGCTGGGCCACCAACCCCGTCCTCCGAGATGGCCGCAGGAGACTAAGACCAGCTGACCCCCCGGACGTCGCCAGCACAGGGGCACCGACTACCTAACTCACTCAGCAGCACGTCGGTTCTTCTTCTGTGCGGACAGTCCGCTTCTAAAGGCCCTGCTCTCGACCACCCGGTGCCGGTTTCTCAGGCAACTTTATCCTATACCCTGACTCCCCTCCTTCCTCAAGAAGGAAACAAAGAAGAACACCACTGAGCAGCAAGCTGGTCAGCGGGCAGCTGGCCCGAGAGGGCCACTCAGGGACCCCGCGGCCGGGCCGTCCTGCCAGCAGCCACCCCAGGCCCGGGCGCTCTCACCCACCTGTTCATACCAGGAAGGTTCCCCCAGAAGTAGCGGGCCCGGTGCGCAGCTGACACTTCTTTGGCATCAATCATCACAGGGTTGGACTACAAACCAGGAGGGAGATTAACGGTGAGTGAGAAAGGAACGTGCACTCGTGCCAGGAAGTTTTGCTAGTTACAGCCCCGAAACCCCGAAGGCTCCCACTTCTCTGAGGGGGCCACAGACCGGGCAGCCGGATGCCTCCGGGAAAAGCCAGAAGGAAACCTCGCCTCACTGCACATGCCCTTACTGGAACTTTCCAGACCAGCACCAACCAACCGAACACGCAACGAGGATGGATGTTCTCTATCTGCACTGTTCCCTACAGCAGCCGCCACCGCATCGGCGGCAGGTGGCAAACAAGTCCCTGAAACGAGACCAGTGCCACTGAGGAAGCCCTAACGTCTATTTAAATGCCGTCCAGGGCCGATGGCCGCCGCGCCGGGCCACATGGCTCTGTCTCACCCAGAGGCTTGGAGAGCGCCAGCCCCCACGTGTGCACATGTTCCCCCTGCACCAGGTCGTGAGCCGGCCAGACAGCTGCCTGCACGGGCAGCCAGAACAGCAGCCTCCAAGGCTACTGATCCCAAGACTCGGGCGTGTGGGCTGAGCTCCTGGACCGCCCACCCCAAAAATGCCTCTGGCCACAGAAACCCTCTGTGCAGGGCTCAAACCTGGCTCAGAGCCGAGCTGGGACCCGCGTTATGAAATGAGCCGTGTTTTCTTCCCAGGTGACAGAGTTCCTGTCACGGTTGCTGAGGCACGTGGACAGCCATCAATTTGGGCCCCTCCAAGGTCCCCCCAAGGAAATACCACCCAGAAGCCCAGCCCCAGGAGGGGGCACCCCTCTGTAACAATCAGGTCCTCAAGTCTCGGGGCCCACGTCCACATAGCCCTCTTGGAGGGAGACCATGAGTTCTTCCAGGGTGGGCCTCTAACTCTGCTTTCCTCCCTGGCTAACTGGGAAGCCCTGAGCTTCCCAAACGGGTCCCTTGCAAAGCAGAAGCCCCCACCCCCAGCTCCACAACGCAGATGAGATAGGGATAAAACAAGGCAGAAGCCATTAGGGAGCTGGCTGAACCAGGTGCCGGCTATACCTCGAGAAATCGTGAGATGTCCCTCTTGTCACTAACGCCCATGGCCACCACATTCTCGAAGAGCCAGAAGAAGGGGCGGTCATCTCCCTCCTTGGGCCGCGCATCATGCAGGAGGCGGTAGAACTCAAAGAAGAGCCGGCCCGTGCCCTCTGAGAGGTAGAAGAGAAAGCCGTCAGTGGGGCTGTCTCTGAGACACTGGTGTGGCTCGGCACGGGGAGGGGGGAGGGGGAAGGAGGGGAGGGGCGCTGGGAGGGGCTGTCCCACGGCAGGGTGTCCCAGTAGGAAACCTACCTGCGGGAGCCCCGGCCAAGAAGGGGCAGGGCGCGTGCAGCACCTACCATAGAGTCCCTTGCGGGCAGGGTTGACGATGGAGAGGTCGTTGCAGGGGCTGCCCCCAATCACCAGGTCGAACGGGCCCCACTCCTGGATCTGGGGGGACAAAGGGAACACGATGGGCCTGATGTCCGGGGACAGAGGCAGAGAGGAAGACAGAAGTTATCTATGAACATGGCAAAAAACATACTTGGACACGCGGAGAGGAGACTTGGCTGCTTTGCACACTCGCTACGCACACACATTCACACATACACACTATGTACACGCACACACACGCTGTGCAGCCACAGGCCAGTCACTGAGCTCAGTTTCCTAAACATTAAGGTGAAGGGACCAAACTGGGTAACCGGAGGCCAGCAGGGAAACAGGCGTGCTCCCGGTGGGAGAAGCAGCTGCACGGCTGAACCAAAGGCACTCGGCGCTCTGCGCCCTTTGAGGTCTGAACGCCCGCCAAACGCCCTCCGGCATTCCTGAGGCCTATAGTTTCAGGGGCAGACACAGGTAACTGGAAGGGCAAAGACCATGCCAGAAACCCTGAGAAACGGAGGCTAGTAAAGCTGTCCCCGAAGTCGGAGGTGGACAAGCCCCTCACTGCAATCCTAAGCACTCACCCAACAAGGGCCCTGAAACTAGGCCGGGGGCAGCCGGAGCCCCAAAAGGTCAGCTCCCCAATTCCCATTTCACTCTGCCCATCACCCTCGAGACGAGGAGCGAAGTGGAAGAGGAGGAGGGAGAGAGGCTGGGGGCAAACAGGAAAAGGAAAAGAACATGTGAACAGAATGAAAGGGGCTGGCGCTGCGCCCAGGGGCTGAGCGCAGGAGACGCAGAGGCGGCGGGCCGGGCCGCAGCACTGACATACATGCTTCTGCGTGACGCTGCGGACGTCGCCGACGTACATGATCTTCCCCTGGTGCCGCACCATGCCCACCGTGATGGAGTCCTCACACACCTCCGAGGCGATGTAGCGATCCACCTGGATGCCCAAGTCCTTCAGCACCAGAAGCCCTGCGCCAGCCAACACAAAGCACGGTCACTGGGTCACCTCCGGCACCCTGGTCTTTCCGGGGGAGGCCTCTGGCCAGCTGCACACACGGGTCAGCCACAGGCCCATCCTGCCCAGTAAGCTGCTTTACATCTTTCTGGACCAACTGGAATGTCAATGACGAGGACATCGAGGCTATTTCCTATCTCATCTGATCTAGTTTGAAGGCAGCGGAGGCCAGGACAGACCGACTGGGCGGTATGTGGTTTCAGGGTCCAGTGTGTTGTCCCAGGAAGAATAGTGGATGGTTATCAGGTGGCCTCTCCTTCCTGTTTCTCCATCTCACACACACCAGCCCGTCCTTCCCGCTCCTCTTCCCAAAGCAGTGTGACCTGCTGCCACTCCACCCATCCTTCAACACTCAACACAAATGCCGCCTGCTCTAAAAACTCGCACCGGTGCCCGCCCCCCGAATCCCCACCCTCCTCAGTGAGCCCCCAGCACTTTGCACCCTCTCTACCTCCTCAGAGCAGCACGATTCCTAACTCAGCCTTTCTCTTGGGCTACACATGATGGTCTCCCAGACAGAGCACGGCACCTCATTCACAGTTTCCTCCTGAGCTAACTGCACTCACTCCCTCACCACAATCCCTCCACAAACACCTGCTGATCGAGGAAACAACTAGAACAGGTCCTAAGAGCTCCAGGAGGAAGAGGCTACTGTGGGACCACTCCCAGTGATCCCGACAGACCCCGCACCCAGGAGCGCCTGCAGCCCACTGAAGTGCAACGCGGCTTAAGGAGGCCTCAGGCTCTGGCCTGGGAAACCACAGCTGCACAGAGGATCAGCACTGAGCTGTAGACAAGACCACCATCTGGCCTGGGGTGCCCCCCCACACTGGCTCTTTGGTCAATGTCCCTGGGCTTAGACTGTCCCTCTCCTTCTGGTCACATGGGGAGGGCTACTCCTTTCTAAGGAAGTGAGACGCCCTCAGCCTGGGAGCAGGCCAGAGGAGCAGATAATGTCGCACCGCCTTTTGTGAAGGTTTTTTGGCACATGAGAAAAACAGCACCTGCACGGTGACCCCACAGTCCCTAAAGGCCAATGGCTTCTTCAGCCTGTGACGACGTGCATACCTAGAGGCTTGTCAGCGCACCACTCTTAACGGTGGAAAAAAACAATGCACAACCCAGCGGAGGGTTGAACAAATTATGGTACTTTCGCTCATTGGAACCCTACGCAGCATTCACAAATAAAGAATGGAGTTCTGCCCTGGCTGGCGTGGCTCAGTGGACTGAGCACGGGCTGCGAACCAAAGGGTCCCAGTTCGATTCCCAGTCAGGGCAGATGCCTGGGTTGCGGGCCAGATTCCCCGCTAGGGGATGCACAAGAGGCAACCGCACCTTGATGTTTCTCTCCCTCTCTTTCTCCCTCCCTTCCCCTCTCTAAAAAATAAATAAATTAGGACTTCCAGCCAAGATGGAGGCGTAGGTAGACACACTGTGCCTCCTCACACAACCAAAAGAGGAAAAACAACAATTTAAAAAACAAAAACAGTCAGATCTAACAGAAAACTGAACTGAGTGTAAGTCCGACAACCAAGGAGTTAAAGAAGACACGTTCATCCAGACCGGTAAGCGGGGCGGAGCCGGGTGGAGAGCACTCGGCAGGACGTGGTTTGTGAAGCGGTACCAGCAATGCTCCAGCCTCCCGGAGAGGCCCGTGGGGGATGCGCCTGGCCAAAATGCGGGGGGCGCACTCAGCGAAACCGGGGCTGAGACTGGTGGACTGGACAGTCCCTCATTCTCATGCAGATAAACTAGGAGGAAAAGCTGGGGAGCAGAACAGACCACGCAACCCACCAACGCAGGGAAATAAAGCCTCAAACCAACAACTGAAAACACCTGTGGGAGTTGAGGCGGCAGTGGGAGGAACTTCCGGCCTCACAGGAGAGTTCGTTGGAGAGACCCACAGGGACTTGGAACTGTGCAGGCCCATCCACTCACCCCAGAGCCAGCAAAGAAGGGCCCAGCTTGCTTGTGGGTAGCTGGGGAAGTGCAGAGAACAGAGAAAGTGCCATTGTTCTCTCAGACCCCACCCCCACAGACAGTCACAACACAACCACGTGGGTTGCCCCGCCCTGGTGGACACCTAAGGCTCCGCCCCTTAAAGTAACAGGCACACTGAGGAAAAAAAAATGGCCCAAATGAAAGAACAGATCAAAGCTCAAGAAAAAATATGACTAAGTGACGAAGAGATAGCCAACCTATCAGATGCACAGTTCAAAGCACTGGTAATCAGGATGCTCACAGGATTCGAAGAAAGATTGTCACAATTACTTGAACAAATGAGAAGGGATGAGAAGGAAACTGGGACTCAAATCAATGGAGTGGACCAGCAGAAAGAAAAAAACATCCAACCAGAAAAGAATGAAGAAACAAGAATTCAAAAAACTGAGGATAGGCTTAGGAAACTCCAGGACATCTTTAAACGTCCCAACATCCGAGTCATAGGGGTGCCAGAAGGAGAAGAGGAAGACCAAGGGATTGAAAACTTATTTGAACAAATAATGAAGGAGAACTT